>JAFMOD010001738.1:116538-127330 GCA_019802435.1 Corydoras maculifer
ACACAGGACTGATATGATCAAACTTTCTGGTTTTAGTTAAAACTCTAGCTGCAGCATTTTGCACCAGTTGTAATTTCTGTAATGATTTATTTGAACATCCTGTCAGAAGTGAATTACAATAATCTAACCTTGAGGTAATAAAAGCATGAATTAGTTTTTCTGCATCTTGCAGGGAGAGGATATTTCGTAGCTTTGAAATGTTACGAAGGTGAAAAAATGCCATTCTAGTAATATTGCTGATGTGCTCTGTAAAGGAGAGATCTGAATCAATAGTGACACCGAGATTATTTACAGATGAACTGGGTCTAATTAAAGAGTTATCAAGGTTTAACATTGTGTTAGAAGCTTTGTTAATTTTGTCCTTGGGTCCAACTATCAAATACACCTTTGGGTAACTCTTTTTGAAATTCTAAAAGGAGGACCGGTCTGATTCCACTCATATAGTAATAGTAATGTAACATTACATTTAATATAATGAAGGCATTTGCAATTTTATTCCGGATGTAATGCAGAGATGACAGAAACAAGATTTAGGTAGGAACAAAAAAAAACAAATCCTGAATGGTGATTAAACCCAAATATATTTTGCACATTCTTAATATTATATACTGTATTTTTTAAATGATACCTTCATCTTAAATCTATGATATAATGAACCTAAATGTGGACAAAGTTTGAACATGGAGCAAAAAAAAAGAGCTGGCTTACTGTTATCGAGGACTCCATAGGCTCTTTTGTGCTCACTTTCACAGTTGGTCTTTGCTCAATGTGCTGTGCTACTATGATCTTTGGGGGTTGGGTGGGTCGACAGATGTGAAGGGGTCAAGACAAAAGCTTACCTATTAGGTGTCTGTTTCATATGACAGTGGCTTGGTCTGGAAAAAGCAGAGACCTGGTGGGGAGCACAAGGCCCTTTTGGACAGGAATTGACTCCAACTCATCTGTCACTACTGAAACCCCAAGACAATGCTTAGCTTAAAGGGTAAAAGGGAAATTATCTTTTCATCGCTCACTACTAACTGTGTGCTGAATGGGAAAGAAAAACCCCATTGGGTCTAGTATCTCTGCCTCCTCTCTGTTACTCCTCCTTATAACTTTCCTTCTGTCTGTTTATCCATCTTTTCCTAGCTGAACTTTGTAACCCAAACAGTCAGATTGTAACAAAGGAGTTTTGAATCTTCATATATATTTTATTTTTATTTTAAAAATCTCAATTTTAAATCTTTTTTAAATCTCAATCTTACACCTTATTCAACATCTTCATTCTGTTTATTTTTTAATACATCTGCTAAACACCCAAAAGTGGTTAGTCAAAACCTGGAAAGGATTACCTTTTTTCCTGTGTTCTTTGTGTTTGTAAAAAAAAACACTTTGTATTTGACTTTGTACTCGTTTAGCAATCAGTTTTCCAAACCTTACCACAACTATGAAGGCCCTGATGGCCAGCTACTGCATATAATAACAATAATAATAATAATAATAATAATAATAATTATTATTATTATTATTATTATTATTTTATTATTATTTTATTATTATTATTATTATTATTATTATTATTATTATTATTATGGCGGCACGGTGGCTTAGTGGTTAGCACGTTCGCCTCTCAGCGCTAGGGATTTCCGGTTCGAATCCCCATCTGGGTGGAGTTTCCATGTTTTCCCCGTGTCTGCATGGGTTTCCTCCGGGTTCTCCGGTTTCCTCCCACAGTCCAAAAACATGGATCAAGTTAATTGAATTCTCAAAATTGCCCCCTATAGAGTGTGTCTGTGTGAGTGAGTGTGTGCCCAGCGATGGATTGGCGCCCTGTCCTGGATCTGCCCAGCGCCCGAGACGTTCTCCCCTGGATGGGCATGGGGAACCCCACCGCGACCCTAATAGAGGATAAGCGGGAGATAATGAATGAATGAATTATTATTATTATTATTATTAATATTATTATTTATTATTATTTTGCTTGCGGCAAACAGTTTCCATGTTCTCCCCGTGTCTGCGTGGACTTCCTCCGGGTTCTCCGGTTTCCTCCCACAGTCCAAAAACATGGATCAAGTCAATTGAGTTCTCCAAATTGCCCCATGTAGAGTGTGTTTGTGTGCGTGTCTGTGTGTGTGAGAGTGCCCTGTCCTGGGTGTATCTGCCCAGCGCCCAAAACGTTCTCCCTTGGATGGGCATGGGGAATCCCCGCGACCCTAATATAGAATAAAGCGGAAGATAATGAATGAATGAATTATTTTGCTGCTGTAGTTGCATTAAAGGAGACCATTTATTGAATTTTAATGAAAATTGAGAATTAATAGATGGTTAGAATTAAAGCACAATTTTTTTAATTGTCAAAGTTCACTGATTTTTATATTTGGAATTGTATTAGTTACCTGAATTGGAGTGGAATTCTTGGGAGTTGATCAGTAACTGGGCAACTGATTTATTAACTGATTGATAAAAAATAACCTGCCTGCCTGCCATTTGATCCCCACCCACACCACCCCACCCCCAAAATGTAATTGAGAGTAGATTTTATCATATTTTTTATTAGAGGTTTTCTGTGGTACTTTCCTACCACTAGCTGAGATAGAAAAGAATTTCCGGGACCCCATCAACTCCAAGTGACTTGTAAAGGAATGGCATGTCCATTATTTAAATCATTGCCTTAATAATAAAAATAAAATTAAGTCAAGGCATATGAATGCCTGGGCATAGAGTGTACAGATGACACAGCTTTTCTGTGTTATAATTAATATGAATATTTTGTTGAAACAGTCTTAAGTATTGTACTTTTATATAAGTATTGTGTTATTATATTTTTTTTTCTTGAATACACAGCAAAGCATTTAAACATGTTTGGAAGAAATATTGACAGTGATACGTAGTTTTCCTTTTTTTTAAACATTTTTTGTACTTTTTGTTTTTTGTGCAAACACAATTTACCCGAAAATGTTATATTTAGTAATTTAGTAAATAAATAGTAAGGATAACATAAAGAATGCCAAGGTTTGTTTCTCAAAAATGATTTCTACTCAAAAATTAGTAAACATGACTGGTGATGTCCAAACTTTTCAATAAGACTCTCTGTTCATAATGTATATCTGCTTTTCCCATAGATAGAGAAAGAGAGTAATGGACAGATGTTTAATAAGCCATAATTGTCCATGACTCATTTTTTTCTTTTGTAAATACTTGCTTGAAAAAATGAATGAGTGTTTAAGAAACTCCTCCACACTTGACCTCTGTGTGAAGCAAAGCATATATCTAAGGTAGGGTGCCTGAACTGTCAGGAAGTGTGTGACCTCAGATGAGTTTAAATGACCCATGATTACTCGGCCCACACTGTCAGTGTGGAGGGTCAAAATGCTGGGGCCACTACTACCCCTGGAGTGCTGAAGTTGCATCTGGAAAATAGATTACTCACTTTCTGTTTCATTGCTCAGTTCTTGTTTCTCTCCTATAATGAAAACACTGAAGCTGACTCCTGCCTTGTAGATATAAACGTAAATATTTCCTATGTTCCCTGATCATTTTTCTAGGAAACAGCAGGTCACATAGTGTCTATAGAGCTGTAAGTAGAGCCACACCTTATGCACCTCATTAATCATTAAGAGAATATCCTATAGCATGTGACTTAACTTTAATTTTTCAAAGTGCAACAGCGAACATGTGTATTATGAAAGTCTTTGGACAATAAGGACAAAATAAATAGCATACTTTTCATATTAAGGTGACATCATATGTTTGTAACTACCATATTTTCCGGACTATAAGGCGCACCTAAAAGCCTAAAATGTTCCCAGAAATCGGACGTGCGCTTTATAATCCGGTGACCTTATACGTGTACGGAGTTCCAAAATCTATAAAAGTATTGTTGTGCAACCGGGTGATTTTTTTCGACACATCACCGTCCCTGCTGAAAAAGTCGACTGAAGAAAATTAATTTGTAGCTTGCCGTCATTCCGGGAGGATTAAATAAATAACTCCGACCTCTGGACATTGGCGTAAACAGGGCGTTTAAAGTAAAGTTGCGAGCGGCGTGGGAGCGACGGACGATAGACGGCGAACGTACGTTTACTAAAACTCGGGAGGCAGCGGCGGGCGAGTTACGCCACCGTCTGTGAATGGATTGTGGATGCCTGGGCTAAGGTTTCTGCTGTAACCGTTGTCCGAGCTTTCGCGAAAGCCGAAGGGAGCACCAGAGTACTCGATAGTGAAATTGCGCAGCTTTTTAATTCAGACACAGAAGATGAGGACTTTGATGGATTTGTGGGAGAAGAGTGATTAAAAATAATGTGTGTTTTGTCAAGTAGTAGAATAAACTTCAAAGCATCCTTTACTTTTCTTGTAGATCGTATGTTTTAGCAAGTGACTTATAATACGGTGCTGTACAGAATAAGTACCGTACAGAAATAGAGTCCATAATTGAGAGTGCGCCTTATAGTACGGTTTGCCTTATAGTACGGTGCGCCTTATACGTGTGTCAAATACAGAAATAGACCCCGTAATTCAGACTGCGCCTTATAATAAGGTGCGTCTTATGGTCCGGAAAATTAGCAGATAATTTCGTTGCAAAGTCAAAATATGGACTATAATGCAACAAAATTAAATGTTTTCAGAAATAGCAATAAAATATATATATAAATAATAATTGTGGACTTTTTGACATTTGTCACCCACATAATAAGTAATAGGAGACATTGTTAAAAGAAGTGCATATTAAAAGTTAAATTAAACTTTAATGAAATGTGCTACTTGTATACATGTCTATAAAAAAATCCCAATCCCACATAGGCTTTTTGTGCAAATTTGTACACACTGCAATTTATTCAAAATGTGCATACCTAATCCTTTAAACCACTATATAACCAGCCACACATAGCATTTGGTGTGATGCTTAAAACAATGCAAATACACATACTTTCCTAACAAAGCGATTATTATGACAAAGTGGTTGCTCCACTGATGGTAAAGCCATGTAAGACTGGGCTATGGTAAATCAAACCACATTGGGTCAACATGTCTTCTTATAACATAAAATAACATCAGATATCCTCTCTTAAAATCTTGGAAGACAAAGAGACAAAAATTTAGTACAGACTATAACAACACAAGCCTACTCAGTACTAGTATTTATAATAAAGTAGAAGTTCACAGTAAATGTAATAGTCTCTATGTTTACCACCTTTGCTGTTTAAGATCAATGACAAGGTACATGATATTGTGCTAGGTTGTAGGTGTTCTTTTTCAGACTTGTTAATAAGTGATTAAAATTAGTGTTCTTTACAGTTACTACAGTATGTCATGTTGTTCTCTCGTCCATTTTGCATGCTTGTTTTTGTGTGATCCAATGTTGTTAGGAGGGTGCTGGCATGTGATTGCTGAATTATTCTGGGTTGCGAGGGAATTATTAGAATGTTTGTGCTAGTGAAAAAGTGTCTGAAAGATTATGGTTAACAAGGCTATGGCTTCTGGATATTAGTGTGTAAGTGATGAAGGCAGACTATTTAAATGCATGTGTCTCTTGAAGTGTATATTACATTATATTTAGGCCTTCATCATCATACACATCATGTATAGCTGTGAACCTTGTTTTAAGATAGATGGGTCTTGTAGAGATATGTTTATAAAGCCTGTATAAATATATAAATGCTAATGCTAAATTATATCAAAATATATACTCACTATATCTCATTTCACACCCAGGTAATAACTGTGTTGAATGTTAGTGGTTTATAGTTTGTTTATATTTTGTGTCCTTTTGTAGCCTAGATAACATAACACTTGCCAAAATGCCATTATCTTGAAGAGCTTATTTTATTTTTATATATATATATATATAGGCGCTGGGGATTCCTCTCAGCGCTGGGGATTCCCGGTTCGATCCCCATCTGGGTGGAGTTTCCATGTTCTCCCCGTGTTTGAGTGGGTTTCCTCCGGGTTCTCCGGTTTCCTCCCACAGTCCAAAAACATGGATCAGGTTAATTGAATTCTCAAAATTGCCCCATATAGAGTGTGTCTGTGTGAGTGAGTGTGTGCCCAGCGATGGATTGGCGCCCTGTCCTGGGTCTATCTGCCCAGCGCCCGAGACGCTCTCCCCTGGATGGGCATGGGGAACCCCACCGCGACCCTAATAGAGGATAAGCGGGAGATAATGAATGAATGAATGAATGAATGAATGAATATATATATATATATAGGGCGGCACGGTGGCTTAGTGGTTAGCACATTCGCCTCTCAGCACTAGGGATTCCCGGTTCGAATCCCTATGTGGGTGGAGTTTCCATGTTCTCCCTGTGTCCGCGTGGGTTTCCTCCGGGTTCTCCGGTTTCCTCCCACAGTCCAAAAACATGGATTAAGTCAATTGACTTCTCCAAATTGCCCCATAAAGAGTGTGTGTGCGAGTGAGTGTGTGCCCAGCGATGGATTGGCGCCCTGTCCTGGGTCTATCTGCCCAGCGCCCGAAACGTTCTCCCCTGGATGGGCATGGGGAACCCCACCGCGACCCTAATAGAGGACAAAGCGGGAGATAATGAATGAATGATATATATATATATATATATATATATATATATATATATATATATATATATATATATATATATATATATATATATATATATGAATTATATGAATAAAACATGATGGCATTTTGGCCATATATTAGTCCACTCTATTAGAATTAGGCTTTGATTTCAAATCGGATATCTGCCTGTGTCACCGACATATCTGTGTGGATGAAGGTCCATCATCACAAAATAAATTTAGCAAAAACAGAGCTTCTCATAATCCCAGCTAAACCCTCAATCCATCATGACCTGACCTTCCAAATTGACGTCTTCCTAATCTCTCCAACCGATTCGGTCCGTAACCTTGGTTTCACAATTGACTCCCACCTTAAATTATCATGTTATCAAAACTGCCCGTTCCCGCATATTCCTTCTTTACAACATCAGGAAGATCAGACCTTTCTTGACTAAACATGCTAACCAGCTATTAGTTCAAGCCCTACCCCGGCTTGATTATTGTAATGCGTTGCTAGCTGGTCTCGCTGCTTCCACAATCAGGCCTCCACAACTAATTCAGAACCCTGCAGCCCGACTTGTATTCAACCAGCACAAGCAAACTCATGTCACTCCATTACTCATTTCTCTCCATTGGCCCCCTGTAACTGTTCGCATTCAGTACAAGTAACTGACTCTGGCCTACAGGGCTATTTCTGGATCTGTCCCCTCTACCTTCTGGCTTGTTTACTTTGCTCTAGTAATGATTGTCACCTGGTGAATCCACCTCACTGAGGAGCTAATTCTCACTCCGTGGTGTTCGTCACTGCAAAATGGTGGACCAATGTTCCCAACTCAGTCCGTAAGTCCATCCATCCATCCATCCATCCATTCATCCATCCATTATCTTCCCCTTTATCCTCTATTAGGGTCATGGGAGGGGGTTCCCCATGCCCATCCAGGGAAGAACGTTCCAGGCGCTGAGCAGATACACCCAGGACAGGGCGCCAATCCATAGCTGGGCAAACACTCACACACACAGACACACACACAGACACACTCTATATGGGGTGATTTGAAGAATTCAATTGACTTGATCCCTGTTTTTGGACTGTGGGAGGAAACCGGAGAACCCGGAGGAAACCCACGCGAACACGGAGAGAACATGGAAACTCCACCAGATTGAGATTCGAACCGTGCCACCCTAAGGCAGAGTCACTTGGCATTTTTAAGAAACTACTGAAGACGCATGTTTTTAACAAAAACCTGTTTTTAAAAAAAAAAGAAAAAAAGGGGGGGGGGTGCATGATCAGATAACGATCAAGTTTGATAATTCTACAGTGAAGCTGGTTTTGTCCATAACTACTTATTTGTGGTGTTCTTATTTGAAAGTGACGGAATGTGTGTGTGTGTGTGTGTATGTGTATATATATATAGGATTGGCGCCCTGTCCTGGGTCTATCTGCCCAGCGCCCGAGACGTTCTCCCCTGGATGGGCATGGGGAACCCCACCGCGACCCTAATAGAGGATAAGCGGGAGATAATGAATGAATGAATATATATATATATATATATATATATATATATATATATATATATATATATATATATATATATATATATATATATATATATATACTGTGTGTATATATATATATATATATATATATATATATATATATATATATATATATATATATATACACACACACACACACACACACACACACACACACACACACACACACACACACACACACACAGCCGCTCGGCTCCTGCCACCTCCAGCCAACACAGACAGTAATTACCGTCCAGTCAGACAGCCCCTTGCTCTAAAACAGGACCTCGGTCATGAGAAATTAGAGCTGCATAGTTCTTTGAAGCAATAAGAGAGCTTTTTATTGTTCCTTCCTTCAATCTTTGCCTGGAAGTGCTACCAAGACAGCACTGATAGTTTTGTGTTTCAGTCAAAAGCAGAAAAGAAGCATGAGATTTCACTTATCCTCCCCCTGTCCTCTATCATCACCTCCTCTGCTATCCATCTTCTCCCCTTTCAACATTTAGCTTTGTCTAAGAAAGCTGGAAAATAAATTAAATATTCTCTTGACAGTTAAAAACTACATGTGGAAAACATGAATACTTTAATGTGCAGCTTTGCTTTGCCTTCATTACTTGTTTGATGAAAACAAAAAATTCTAATTTATAAGGCTAATTAATGCCTATTCATACACTACTGTAGATTTGCATAGTTACAGTGACAATTAAGATTTTAATATTAATATTAACATTAAATATTATATTTTGTTATAGCAGACAAGAAAAGCATTTAAAAGCGAATGCAAAATGCAAAAGTGTTTTGTGCAAGGCTATTCAATACATGTTTTAATTAACCATGAAAGCACAAAGATTTACTTTTTGTAATATATTAGCTCCAGCTGTGGCTACACCTGAAGCTCATGTCTCCAGAACTGAGTACATAAGCCTTGTTTATGCACAAACATCTGTGTGTAGGCGCAGCTTTTAAAGTGGCATGCCATCTGGGGGATGGTATGGGTTGTAGAAGTCTCTTGCCATCTAAGGAATAGTTTGATGCTATGCATCATGTAAATGTGCAGGTGCCCTATGGTATTTTATATTGTTTGTGGTTTTCTGTGTTGTGGAGTTTGCTCCGGTAATGCATACGTTTATCACAATGCCACCCTCATTGCACTTTTGACCTCATTTCATTGTTTTCATAAGGGCATCCAATACAGGAAAAAACAGACTTCATAATCTGCGCATACACCTGCACATACCTGCTTCTTAGAACCAAGAGCAAAATAGACATATTTTTAATCCATTGATAATGTATCTCTTTTTTTATTCATAAGAGTTTCTGTAGTGTAGTTTTACATAAAGCATTGAAAACTGTTTGTATATCAAGAAATTAATATTTCCACAGAAACTGTTAAAGGCAATTAATTGTGTTTAACTGTCATTTAGACCATAGCATGGTGGCTTAATGGTTAGCACTTTTGCCTCTCAGCAGTTAATAGTTAATACTAGAGACTTAAGCGGAATATAATAAATGAATGAATGAATAAATTAATATTAGCATTGAAAATGATGCTCTAGAAAATTTTACTGCCTAATCGCACAAATATCACAAAACCCCCAAATGAAATTGATGCTTTAAAAAAGAAACTAAAGAGATTTTAAGAAAACCATCCAACCATGGGCCTGCATAGACATTTTAAAGTTGTTGTTATAACCTGGAGGTTTGATTTGAATTATTTTATGTTACTCTTATCACTTTAATAATATACCATATGTATTTAAAAGGTCAGAAATGTATACATATGTCTTAATACAAACATCACATGATAGTGGCTTGGTTTAATTGTTGAACTGGTTCAGTTGCTGCCCTCCTATGTGTTTCTTTGCAAAGTCATTACAAAAGTGAGCAAAAAGCATGTGAAATACACAGGAGGCAGTCATACCAACCATAGAATGGGCACAATTAATTTTGATGGACAGAATATTGATTTCTAGTACACTAGTAGGTTTATAGTCCTGCCAGAATGCTACAGCAAAGAACAATTAACAATTTCATCCCCACAAAAAAATCTGTTTATCTAGTGTAAATGAAATACACTAGATACATACACTTAAATATATGCATAATCTGTACATTATTATTGTCTTGCACTGTTTACACTGCCCAGTTGCTCTAGGAGTATGAGTCCACCACTAAGCCTTGGTTCTCACAAAGTGTCTTGATTTTGACTTCCTGTTGTTTGAGGTTTATGTTTAGAATACTGGATAGAATAATAATTTTAGACCACAATGTCTATAAAATCTATGTCTAGACCACTAAATGCATACATCCACATTAACGGCTTAAATGTCTTTTTTCTGCCTTTATTTTGCTATCATTATCAAGGTGATTGCTGTGGAAGATTTGCAAATGTGTATTGATGGATGTCTATCTCTATACCTTATCCTAAGGTATGGCAAGCCAAAGTGTCCATTTACTTCTGGCTGCTGTTTAACTGATGCAAGGCTGAAATTGAATGTTAAAAGTACCTTGTCAGTATTCATGCTCACCAACCAAATCAGGTGCGACTTGGAGTTTTCTAATCCACAATAGAATCCTGCCCCCTATGGCGTGCATCCACATAGGACAAGCAGAAGGATCATGCAGTTCCCATTTACAAATTTAGTCATTTACCCTTTAATTTCTGTTAAAATTTAGAATTTATATATATTTAAAAAATATTGTATGGAGCTTTTTATATATATTCTTAATATAATGTTAAATTTTG
>JAFMOD010001738.1:158567-179709 GCA_019802435.1 Corydoras maculifer
GTGGAGTTTCCATGTTCTCCCCGTGTCTGCGTGGGTTTCCTCCGGGTTCTCCGGTTTCCTCCCACAGTCCAAAAACATGGATCAAGTTAATTGAATTCTCAAAATTGTCCCATATAGAGTGTGTCTGTGTGAGTGAGTGTGTGCCCAGCGATGGATTGGCGCCCTGTCCTGGGTGTATCTGCCCAGCGCCCGAGACGTTCTCCCCTGGATGGGCATGGGGCACCCCACCGCGACCCTAATAGAGGATAAGCGGGAGATAATGAATGAATGAATGAAAATTGATTGCACTGTGTTGCAGATAGTAAAAGAATATAATATTTCACATTTGAATAATTATCATGATATGTTCCATTACGTTATTGCACATTAAAGTTGTATTATTGAGTAAGGAGTTAAACAGACTGATTATACAGATTAATGGCCACAGGTAAGAATGACCTCCTGTGGCGCTCAGTGGTGCATTTGGGTGGAATAAGTCTTCGGTTGAATGTGCTCCTGTGTCTGTTCATTGTGTCATACAGTGGGTGGGAGGCATTGTCCTTGATGGCCTTCAGCTTAGACAGCATCCTCCTCTCTGACACTGCCTTCAGTGAGTCCAGCTCCACACCAACATCATCACCAACAGCATAAATGATAGCATTTACCACCACAGACTCATAAAAAAGGATCCCGAGCATAGTCCTGCAGATATTAAATGACCTCAGATGTCTTAAAAAGAAAAGGGTTTCAGTGTTTTTGGTTTAGTCTAGTTTATTGTACACCCCTAGAAACTTGTCCTCCATAGTCTCCACACTGACCCCATTAATGGACACAGGGGTCACCGCTGCCTTGTTCCGCCTCAGCTCCATCACCAGCTTCTTTGTCTTTGCCACGTTGAGCTGCATATGGTTCAGCTAGCATCATGTGACAGTCATTCACCATAGTCCTGTACTCATCATCACCTTTGATAATATATCCAACTATCGCTGAGTCATTAGAAAACTTCTGAAGGTTGCAGGTCTCAGTCTGATAGCTGAAGTCCGTGGTGTAGAGGATGAAGCAGCGAGGACAGTACCTTGTGGCGCCCCGGTGTTGCTGATCACTTTGTCTGACATACCGTGCTGATGGTACACGTACAGAGGTCTGCCAGTCAGGTACTCAGTATTCCAAGTCATGAGGGGGGTGTCTACCTGTATCAGCTTCTCACCTAGAAAAGCAGGCCGGATGGTGTTGAATGCATTGGAGAAGTCAAAAAACATGATCCTCACAGTGCTGACTGGCTTGTCCAGGTGAGTGTAGACTAGGTCAAACAGGTAGATGAAGGCGTCCTCAACTCCCATGTAGGGCAGGTAGACGAACTGGATGGGGTCTTGAAGTGGCTGGACTATGGGTCGTAGTTGATCCAGGATGAGTGTCTCAATGGTCTTCGTGATGTGGGACGTAAGTGTGACTGGTCTGTAGTCCTTGACGTCACTGGGCCACAGTGTCTTAGGAACAGGAACGATGCATGACTCCTTCAACAACATGGACACGCTGGAGACTCAGGCTCATGTTGAAGACATGTTGTAGTACTCCAGAAAGCTGGGTGACACAGGCATTATGCACCCTGGGGGGACCCCATTAGGACCTGCTGCCTTGTTTATGTGGAGTCTTTTCAGCTGTCTTCTCACCTAGTCAGCAGTAAGGTGATTTATGATGGCGGGGTGGAGGTGTGAGCTGGGCTATCACAGGAGGGGGTGGGAAGCAATCAAGAATTGGAGGGAGGGTGAGTGGAGTGGGCTGTAGGGGACAGACAGTCAGGACGGGGGAGGGCAGAGCCTGCATAGTCAAATCTGTTAAAGAACAGAATTATTTTGTTGGCGCTGTCTTCACTGCCCTTCTCTGCTGCTGTTTGTCCTGAAGCTGGTGATAGTTCTCATTTCACTGTAGACCTCCCTCATATTGTTCTGCTGACGTTTACACTGCTGTACGTGTCCTTGGCCACTATGATTGAGATTTTCAGTTGGCCCTGGATCGTTCTCACCTCCTCTTTGTCACCAGCTCTGAAGGCCCTCTTATTGTTAAGCAGTGCTTTAATGTCCTTTTTTACCCAAGGTTTGTTGTTAAGGTAACATTTAACAGTCCTGTTTGGGACAGTGATGACCACAGAAATTAATTTAAGTAATGAGCCCGTCGATGTTCGAGTCTCCTCTGACCATCTTCTAATTGTCCTTGTGGTCACAGGTTGACTCTCGACTAACGGCACATCCCCGGGACTGAGATGTACCATGTTGTGGTCAGATCTGCCCAGAGGGGGTATGCAGCTGTATGCATCTTTAACATTGCAATACAGTTCAGAAAAAAGTTCAGTAGTGCCTTTTGACAGAGTGACATGGTTAAAGTCACCTGAAATGGCAATAAAAGCCATTGCCTCAAAGGTGTTGAGTCTGTAGATGTGCTATAGATGAATGAATAGTATCACACGCCAACGCCAGGAGGGGGGAATGTAAACAGCCACCATGAGAACTCCCACGGTTAAAAATACAGTCTGATTCCTACAGCCAGCAGCTCAGCATCAGAACAACAGACATGTTCTTTGATGGTTATGTGACCGGGGTGACACCAGTGGTTATTAACGAGCACAGCGAGCCCGCCACCTTTACGTTTACTGATCTACGTGCTGCGCCGGTTGGCACAAACAGTCTGGAAAACCATCTATAAAAACATTACACGGAATGTCCTGGTGTAGCCATGTCTCTGTAAAGCACATTCTCGGTACTCACACCGACTTCTGGTTACTGCCGTAAACTCATCCATCTTATTCGCCAGTGATCTCAAGTTGCCATAATGGAGGCTATGCATGGATTATATCCTTTCTTTTCCATAAGTCTTGTTTTTGTTCATAGATAAGGCTTGTTTCTTTGTATACCAGTACATTCCTTGTTTTAGCCAAAAACCAATTAGCCAGTGAGTCATCTGTTATCTGTCTTCACTCTTAGAGCTATTTTCTGTGCAATTTTTCTGACTTTTTGGGAGTGGTTCTTCCGCCATAAATAATCACATAACAAACCTCCCTTAATTCTAATGTTTTGTAAGCCTTCCACTGCATTTTCACCAGTGCTGCTGCTACACATTTCTGACTGGCTTATAAAAAATAATTATAAAATAGGATAGCATGGTGGCTTAGTGATTAGCATGTTCGCCTCTCAGTGCTGGGGATTCCAGGTTGGAATTCTGATTTGGGTGGAGTGTTCTCACCATGTCCATTTCGGTTTCCTTAGGGTTCTCCAGTTTCTTGCCACAGCTCAAATACATAGATTCAAGTGGAAATTGGCTGTTCTAAATTGCCCCTATATAGAGTGCCCTATCTGAGTTGAGTTACATTTCTGCGTAATATATTATTTGTTTATGGTTTATAGGCTATATAAGATTTGGAAGTAAAAACAATTCGTTTTTGTGGTAAATGTTTTTAGGGTTTTATGTTTTTCAATTGGTAATTTTACAAATTTGTCAAACCATATAAACCACAACAGCCCAAGGATACATAATTCACTATGCATAAGTTTGAGTTAATAAAAATTAATCTGCTATAAAACTGGTTGCTTAATATCTAGAAGACAGAGAAAAGGAGAGACATACACCAGGCATGCACTGTCTATCTGTTATTTGTGTTCTTAAAAGCACCAAATACTCTGTTGTTGGGAAAGAATAAGGATATAAATGCAATTTAAACCTGGAGCATTATAGTTACTGTATTAGCATGTTTTGGTTGCACAAAGAAAAATCTAAATACCTGAAATACCACTGCATTTTCATTCATTCGTTATCTCCCGCTTTATCCTCTATTAGGGTCGCGGTGGGTTTCCCCATGCCCATCCAGGGGAGAACGTCTCGGGCGCTGGGCAGATAGACCCAGGACAGGGCGCCAATCCATCGCTGGGCACACACTCACTCACACAGACACACTCTATATGGGGCAATTTTTAGAATTCAATTGACTTGATCCATGTATTTGGACTGTGGGAGGAAACCGGAGAGCCTGGAGAAAACCCACGCAGACACGGGGAGAACATGGAAACTCGCACTGGGAATCCCTAGCGCTGAGAGGTGAACGTGCTAACCACTAAGCCACCATGCCGCCTACCACTGCATTTTGAAATACAAAATCCTGCTACTTCTCTAGAAACTCAAAAATTTGATGCGATAATGAAAAAACATATAGACAACTCAATAAGTAATTCCATTTAATTAGTCCTAAAACATATATTTAAAAAAAACTTTTTTAATAATACACAAGTTTTTAAGTACACATTCTTTACGTGCATAAATGGTGAGATAATTTTTTTTACCTCATTTAGACCTGACTACCGGAAAAATAATTACAAAGAGTTATTGTTATTGATATTTACAGAAGAGTTTAACTCTTCATGGTAGTACGGCATGTGAAACAATCGTAAAGCATTGACTCAGCATGTCCAGCAGGTGGTATAAATTGTTTTAGACTTGAAAAGGCTTGAAAAGAACCTCAAATACTCACCACTGAGAAAATTGTAGATAATGGGATTGGAAGCACTATTGGCATATATAAGCCAGTGGGAGAAGGTGAACCAGGCATACACTGTCTCTCTGTTATTTGTGTTCTTGAAAGCACCAAATACTCTGTTGTTGGGAAAGAATTAGGATATAAATGCAATTTAAACCTGGTGCATTAGAGCCACTGCATTAGCATGTTTTGGTTGCACAAAGAAAAATCTAAATACATGAAATACCACTGCATTTTGAAATACAAAATTGTGTTCACAAATCTAAATGTAATTATACAATAAGTGAATACTTATGAAATAATGAATAAAAAAAGCATCAAATCCTGTATTTAAATTACCTTTTCATAATGTTGAGGATGCTTATAGGCAGGTAGCATATTGCAAAAACAAAGAGCACCACAATTAGCATGCGTGCTGTTTTTCGTCTGGTCTTTACTTGCTTTATCTCTGCAGTTACTGCATTCATTTTTACCATAATGGACTCTGAAGCATGAGCTGAACAATGCAGTGATTTCCATTTCCTCTGCAGCACTGATGAAGTTCCTGGAATCTTATTAGATACATCATCAATCAGTTTAACCAGAATGTACTTAGGCTAGTGTAGTAAATGTGGTTGGACTGCCACTATTTATGTTTTGAAAAAAGTAATGAATTTTAATAACCGTAAGTAATGTTTAAAAATAATATATAAATGGGTTGATTACTAAATGAGTGGTGAGAGATTTTCTTACTTGCTGACACCAGAGTTTATGGCAAATTTGAATATATGCCAGTACCATTAAACACAGAGGTGCAAAATAGGTGATAATAAAAAAGCAAGTGTGGTATATCTTGGGGTAGATTTCATCTGTAATGTGAAAGAATACGTTCACTGGATCAATACAGTATATTAATAATGCATCACTGCAGAGTATTTAAACAATTTACTCAAATTTAAAAAGGTAAACTCTCAAATGTTTGGCAAATTTAAAAATATGATTTTATAAGTCAAAAGTTTAAGCATTCAGGAGACTTTATTGTCATTTACATAATGTGGTACATGGAATGCAAACATAATTATGTTTCACGAACCCAGTTTTGATCCTAAGCATTAGAGGTAGAATTATTATTATTTTTTAATATCATAGATAAATATATATTTAAATATTAGATTTAGAATATTCATTCATTCATTATCTTCCGCTTTATCCTATATTAGGGTCTCGGTGGGGTTCCCGATGCCCATCCAGGCGAGAACGTTTCGGGCGCTGGGCAGATACACCCAGGACAGGGCGCAATCTATCGCTGGGCAAACACTCACTCACACACACTCTCTATATGGGGCAATTTGGAGAACTCACTTGACTTGATCTATGTTTTTGGATTGTGGGAGGAAACCGGAGAACCCGGAGGAAACCCACACAGACACGGGGAGAACATGGAAACTCCACCCAGTTGGGAATTCGAACCGGGAATCCCTAGTGCTGAGAGGCGAACGTGCTAACCACTAAGCCACCATGCCGCCTAGATTTAGAATAAAGAATTAAAAATAGAATAAAATTATAGCAGAATTTGAAGTATAAAATATAGCAGCAGTGAGATGATTTAGTTGGAAAGTGTCTGATTGAGGATAGTGACATAGTGTAAAGTTTCCATGGGAAGTGTCTGTTGAGTTAGGTGGAGTTTAAGAGTCTTACAGCTTCTGGTATGAAGCTCTAGATAGTGTATGGTTTCCCCCTAGAATGACGAAAAAGTTGGAAATTTTTGAATACACTGCAAACTTAATTAGATGAAACCCAACACTATATCATTATGACAGTACCATTTTCAGACACTTGCCATGTGTCCTGTAGTATAAGATTTAAGATAGTGACACCTAGTGGTAAAGGTAATTCTATGCTTTGTTGCTATGAACAGCAGCAATTATTGTAGCTACTATTGAAACATCACAGACTGGTAGGCAAGAAGGAAGTAAAGAGTGGGGCAGAGGAACGTTTTTAAGGTTAGGGTCAATTCAAATTAGGGGAAATGCAAGTTTAAATGTAAGTTTATTAAGGTCTCCACAATGCAGAAATAAATAATATTGTGTGCATACACTGCATTGGGTTATCATAAAAAACATTTTCAGAATAAATGTACACTCCTGTCTCACCTTTCCATTGTTCATCACACACTGTGAAGAGTACAGTCTTGTTTGTAAGCTCAGGCAGCAGCTCTGGAAGTAGACTTGTACACTCCATGACGACGGCCTGAGGTATCATGATTATGCAGGACACTAACCAGATTAAAATGATGCTTTTACGTGCCCGTTTAGCAGTACTCTTGAATTTGAGAGGGTGACAGATAGCATACCAGCGGTCCTGTGCTATGCAGCTGAGGGTCAGCACAGACACAGACACGGAGATTGTCTGGGCACAAACAAAAGGTTTTAGTTCATAAAAAATGTTATAAGATGTTAAATATACTAATAATAAAAATACATATACATAAATAATTGTACATGTAAATATGTCAAGTAAAAAAGTATTTTACAAAAAAATCTAAATTACATATTGAACATTAGCATTAATAGATGTATTAAAGTGTCTACTATTAAGCATTAGGTTCTCTTTTATGATTTAGGAATTGGAAAAAATTATAAACAATGATGTGCAGAAAAAAGCTTTTTCACATCATGGCAGCCAATCCAAATTTTTTTTCTGCATTGAGTTTGCACTGCATAACTGTATTGGTTGTAATTAGTAACTCTGGTTTTATCCAACATGGTAAAATCATATTTTGGGATGGACAAATGTATTGGGACAGTTCTTGAAACTGACACAATGTAACAAAAATTAGTTGTACAAACAGTTAGTTGTAGTATCTGAAATTCTTTCTATGGTGCTTAGAGTGAGCTAGAGCAGGGGGGAGGAGTACAATCTTTAAAGAGTGATTAAAATGTTAAGGGAAAGTGCAATCAGTCTGTGGTTCTAGCGTCTTTGTAAATCACTTGGGACCAAGTTTCTTGTCTATAGCTCAAAAATTGACGAAAAGTTACGGCACTTTGAAAATCAGATTTTTCCTATTTGAAATGAACTAAGCCAATTTTGAGGAGTGATCACGAGTAAAGGAAGAGTGCAAATTTTAAAGGACCGATCTCCCTGTAAATTTCGTTTTTGTAGCTCGAAAATTGGCCAAGTTACGGGAGTGCAAATATCACCGTAATGTTAAGTGAATGAAAATTTGGTTCTGAAAAACAGGAATATCTCAGGAACAGTTTGACCGATTCCTTAGCTGTAAACAAGCCCTCATCTCATCAATGAACCATGTTGATAGCTCAAAAAAAAAAAAAAACTTATAAATGATAAGTTTATAAATTGGCACCCTGTCTTAGGCGTATCTGCCCAGTGCCCAAAACGTTTTCCCCCTCCCCCAGTAGAGGAATTAGCAGATTGTAATAAATAAATATCCATAACTTTATTTAGTTTGGTTATATTTAAAAAATGCTTTGGAAATATACACAACACTATAAATGAATAAATGAATTAATTCTGTGTGCAATATAAATCCGTTCCAATAACCAGCCCAAAAAAAACAATTTATATTTGGAAATAATTACTCCAGGGCACGTTCATCGCTCAGTGATGGGGTTTCCCTGTTTGAATCCCAATCTGTGTGGAGTTTTCATGTTCTCCCTGTGTCCGCGTGGGTTTCATTGGGGTCGTTCGGTTTTCTCCAACAGTTCAAAAACATGGATCAAGGTAATTTGAATACTCCAAATTGCCCCATATAGAGTGTGTTTGAGTGTGTGTATATGTGTGTGTTTGTGTGAGTGAGTGTGTACCCAGCAATAGATTGGTTCCCTCTCCTGGGTGTATCTGCTTAGTGCCTGAATTCTCCCCTGGATAGGCATGGGGAACCCCCCACGACGTTAGTAGAGGATTAAGTGTAAGATAATGGATGAATGGAAATCATTACTCCATGAATCTGACTAACTTTCTGTGACACTTCAATTTTCAGATCAATACAAATAAACTGTAGCAATTTAGTTTAAACCCGAGTCTGTACATTGTTGATGGTGAAACACAAGTAGACTCTCTGGGAAGTATTGTATTCAGCTCATCTCTTGGGAACAGTACAGTAAATTATATGATCAGATTGGGATCATTGTCTCTCAGTGCATTCACTGTTAAACCTATAACCCCTCTTTCTAACTGCAGTCAAATTACATCATTTATTAAAAGGACTAAAAGTACCAGTACCACTTGTATACTTACAGCCTATATATTCATATACTGTATTTAGCATGGCGGCACGGTGGCTTAGTGGTTAGCATGTTCGCCTCTCAGCGCTAGGGATTCCCGGTTCGAATCCCCATTTGGGTGGAGTTTCCATGTTCTTCCCGTGTCTGCGTGGGTTCTCTGGTTTCCTCCCACAGTCCAAAACATGGATGAAGTCAATTGAATTCTCAAAATTGAACCATATAGAGTGTGTCTGTGTGAGTGAGTGTGTGCCCAGCGATGGATTGGCGCCCTGTCCTGGGTCTATCTGCCCAGCGCCCGAGATGTTCTCCCCTGGATGGGCATGGGGAACCCCATCGCAACCCTAATAGAGGATAAAGCGGGAGATAATGAATTAATGAATGTATTTAGCATATAGTAAGCTGTGCAACATCAGAATGTTATGTAGTAGCAAAACAACACAGACAATTCCCTAAAACATCCAAGAACCAAGTAATTTAGATTTTAAAATGAATTTTTATCAAGACCACACCAACTGATGATAGGATCAGTGTTTTGATTAAGAACGTCAAAAAATCAGAACAGAATTGAAGAAAAATATCAAAAACTCCAGACCTAAACAACACAGAGTTAAATACTGTTAAACATCAAGGTTATACAAACATGCACTCAGAATCATAAAAAATTTATATACACAAACTAACCAACAGAAGAACTAACAGCACTTGGATTTGTTGGAAACAACCAAATAAATTTAAAACCGAATTGGTAATATTTCAAGCTGTCTCTAGATGGTAGTAAAACTAAAGGCAGTCAAAGACAACAGGATTTAAACATGGAGGTAAGTTAGTTAACTTTAATGTACACTGCCTGTGCAAAAAAGGGATATGAATAATATGTTTTACAACATTAATAATAATAACACCTAAATCTTGTGCACAATGAAGACCAACAAGGGTTTTATGAGTTTTAATGTGAACACTGATGTGAACTTTGCACGGTGCCTCACAATGTCTTTATTACCAAACTGGTGATTTTTTAAAAATGTTCTTTTTACTAAAAAATTTAATGTCTCTGTCAAAAAAAAGTACAATGATTCTCTTGTTGGTTATGCAATTTAGCCATAACAAGATTAAATATACTGGATTTATGCCATTAAACCAGTGTATTCATTCTTAATTTGTAGCAGAGGCATTGACATTTTTGCAATTTAGGTGGAAATTCAACACATCACTTCGGTAGCTCTGCCAAGTGATGTGACTACCCTATTTTAATTTATGGTAATTCTCATCTTACAGCAGTTCAAGTGAGTGCCAACATTTTCCAATTTGCCACCACTCATCAGTCAGTATTTTAAGCTTGTTCCAAGTTTTAAATATATTCTTGAATCTTGGACTGTATGGCTGGTGTAATAGAAGCACCTCTGTTGTTTATGACATTTCATTTGTATTTTGTGTATTTCACAATTACAGTTACAGTATATTTATCCTTTTCAGTTGTAACTTTGCCTCCTCTTGAAAAGAAAGACTAAGCTGATTTAAGTCCTGTGAGCTGAGATAATACAGTTGCAAATGTTACATGTTCTAGTTTTTGATAAAAGTTATTAATTAACAAGTGATTTTAATTATAATATTGCACTGTTTAAATATAGGTCTTTATTTTACTTAACCAAAATATATAAATGCTTGTTGTGTTTTATTATTTGCTTTTATTATATTTATTTTCACTTAAAAACTTACCTGTAAATAGGGTAACATTCGACACAGTGTATCTCCGAAAAACCATGTTTCTGTAATGTCCACTAGGAGACTAGCAGGAAGGCATGTCAGAGTAACCATGATGTCAGCAAAGGAAAGGTTCACAATAAAATAGTTGGTTACAGTCCGCATATGGTGATTTTTCCATACTGCAAAACAAACTGAAATAGAATAACATTTTTCTTTAGACAAAAAAGATTTACTATTGACTAGTTGTCTTCTAAAGAATTTGACCAATAAGCACTTTCTAAGAATTGTTTGTGTCCTATGGGATTTGCAAAAATTGGTAAAGGGTTATAAAAAAATATATATTTTTTTAAAGATTAAATATTAAATTGTTATATACAGGTTCTTAATGCTTATAAAATGTTTGAACATGTAACAAATGTTTGTACACATATTCTTATATATTCACAATTTCTGTATGAAATTTAACATATATGAATACGAAACTTACACTGAGTAGATTTCAGATTTAAAAAAAAACATAAATAAAAATAAAAGGGAGAAACAGAACATAGGAGACAGTTTAGACAGGCGCAGCACAGACAAATCAGAGTCTAGAACAAACAACTAATAAGCTTTGGCAGCTTTTCTCAACTCTAACATCAAGGGCAAATGCACGAGTTTCCTGAGTCAAGATGTCTGAAGTCGAAAAGGAATACACCAGATAAAGGAATAATGTTGCATGATCTTTGAACAATAAACCTTGACTGGTGTATATAAAAATATAAACATATGTAAATACTGTAAGAAAATGCTGTACAAACAAAAATACTGGACAATTCTCCACTATTCATTTCTGCTTGGGCACATTCAGTTTAAGGCCCCAATACTAGCTTACATCTCTGGCTCTGTTCCATATAACTACCAAACCTCTGCTCGCTGTACTTTTTTGTCACTGTGGTACAAATACTCACTCCATATTTTTCAGCACTTTTGATTTGTGGCGTGATCAATTTTTTTGTTGTTGCTTTGTCTGATTCAAAACTCTGCAGCCTGAATTATGTTCAAACAACACAAGCAAACTCACTCCACTACTCATTTCTCTCCATTGTTAATCTCAAATATTTACCTTGTATTTTTTTTTTTAGCTGTTTTTAAAATTAAGTCCTTAATAATAGGTTAGGGGGAATTTTGGTAGGAAAATTATTTGCAAATTTGTGTAACAGTATTATATGCTGTGTATGTGAATTTGTAAAGTAATCTGTAAATGCATAATTGCATTTGTTAATGTGAACTGAAATCTGTACATGTGCTTTCAGAATAATCAGATTTGTAAATGTGTAATAACATTTTTAAGTGTATTGATATTTTCACAGTGGCTTAGTGGTTAGCACGTTTGCCTCTCAGCACTAGGGATTCCAGGTTCGAATCCCCATTTGGGTGGAGTTTCCATGTTCTCTGTGTCTGCATGGGTTTCCTCCGGGTTCTCCGGTTTCCTCCCACAGTCCAAAAACATAGATCAAGTCAATTGAGTTCTCCAAATTGCCACATATAGAGTGTGTATGCGTGCGTGTCTGTGTGAGTGTGTGCCCAGCCATAGATTGGCGCCCTGTCCTGGGTGTATCTGCCCAGCGCCCGAAATGTTCTCCCCTGGATGGGCATGGGGAACCCCACCACGACCCTAATATAGGATAAAGCGGAAGATAATAAATAAATAAATGAATGAATGATATTTTCACATTTCAACCACACTGTACTTCCAGTTTCAATCAATAAGCTTAGGGAAGAATCACGAAAAAAACAAAGCATGGAAATAAAAATGCTTGGAGCTAAAAAGAAAAAAAAGGTGATAAAATACTACAACTATGCATACAGAAGTATACTCTACTGTTTAAACAGAGGAATATAGGCACGATCGGATAACCCCAGAAACATGCACTCCTGACTATCCACCAAAATACATACAAAAATACAAACATGTCTAGCTAAGCAGTGGAATGAAAGGCCTACAGAAAGGTAGAAAAGAATTTAGGCTGAGCACAAACCTAGGGCTACAAGCAAAATGAAAATTAATCTTCATCATGGCTACACCTCTTAGAAAAAGATTAATTAAGGTTACTGCTAACAGTGGCTGCAGGAAAATACTACCCTGTATCTTAGGTCTTATTGTCATGGTTATTTTTCTCTGACATTTTTCCTTTAGTGCATTCCTATGGACACTCTTGATAGCTAGGTGTCTTTGTTTATTGTGAGGCACCAGGTATCCCAGTCAGTGGCAATTCAGTGTTGCAGAGGATCTGGGCCTTCATAAGAAAGTCTTTATATTCTTTTTTTTTTGGTGTCCCTTTATCACATGTGCCTGTGGACAACACACCAAAGAATACACATTTGGGCATGAAATGCATTACCAGGATATATCAAACATTATACGCAAACAGCTCCATACGTGCTAACATTAGTATCGTTCTTGAAATTTTTTATTGCTTTACACGCTCTTGTACAGCCTGATAAATGCGCTATTCTCCATGACCGGTCTGTACCTGTTGTGAACTTAGCATCTGACATAATTATGCATTGTTTGCTCCATTTTAATGGTTTGCATTTCTTCATTCTGCAAAGAAGAGGTATCTCACCAGTAGCTCCATTTTCTTGGTATGGGCCCACCGACACCTTAAAATGGATCAGATGCTTGAAATCCAGCCAGCACCTGACAAAGTCTGTGCCCTCATCACTCAGGATGTCCATGGCCTGATTAAACACCAAACTGACGTAAATAGAAATATAGGGTTTCAACACATCCCCTGTCTGCTCACTGTGCTGAAAGACTTATTTACAAATAGCCTACAGCTGTATTGCCTAATGACTAAACATATTCAGGCTTGCACCAATATTCAAAGTTGTTTTATTTTTTGTATGAATGTGTGAACAGAGATGTAATATTAAATTAAACTAACGAATTAGATGCTCATTCTCTACTGTACAACATTACATTTTGTCCATTTTAATATTATGCTTATGAATTACAAATGCATGAATTTTGCTCTGATCATCTTCAAAGTGTGTCCCAGCAAAGCATGTTTAATAGGGATCAAAATCTGAGAGGGCAGGATCTGGGATGCATGTTGGATGATACAACACTGTTCAGCCTAATTTGGTGATGTGTTTGACAGACAGTTCACTATATATTTGCCTTTTACTGGAATGATAAATAATTTAAATACATAAAAACTAAATATCACATTCAAGCTTATAATAAAACTACACAAAACTGTCTTTGTTAATCACTAAAAAATAAATATATTTTGAACAAACCTTTTATGTGGTTATAAGCAGTGTCCACATATGTCATTTTTACATGTTTTATTGTATAATATACACTTTAAAGAATTTATTCCAAAACCGCTGGCCAGTAGTACATGCGCAGCATTTATACAAAAAAACTCAACTAACAGGCGTCTTATTAGTAGTCTGGAATTGTAATGACTACGCCACCAGTGCACAAGCTGGTAAAAGCTTGCAGAGATATGGAATACTCATTCATTCTTTCATTATCTCCCGCTTATCCTCTATTAGGGTCGCGGTGGGGTTCCCCATGCCCATCCAGGGGAGAACGTCTCGGGCGCTGGGCAGATTGACCCAGGACAGGGCGCCAATCCATCGCTGGATATGGAATACTATTATATATTAAACATATAATAATAGAACAAACTAGAAAATAAATATTACTGAATCCTATTATGTTTGTGTTTTATATAAATGTTTGTGTGTTGATTTTGTTATTAAGAAGGAAATACAGGCTAAAATCCTCCCTACACCAGCTTGGTTTTAGAGAGCAGGAAAAACATTTATAAAGGACATGATGCTACTTTTTCCCTAGAGTAAATGTTAAGTAACAAAAATTATAGCAATTATCACAGCTAATAAATTTCCTTTTAAAGGTAGACAGGAGTATTTCATATTTAAAATTGACCTTTAGTTTATGTCTTTTAAGATAATCTTTTCAGGTGTTAAGGATTTTCTGCCTTGGAATTATATTTTTATAATGTTTGCTTTTAAAACTTCCAATTCATTTCTTTACCAGAGTATCCTTGTACCATTGACTGTCGCACACATCATGAGCATGATCAATGTTTTGTGCACATTATTCAGCTTACCTCGGACCGAACGGTTGTGTATCTATAGCGCAGAGCCGAAGCGCCTAAACTCGCTGGAGGGAGCCAGCCAACGAACAGGTAGAGGTAAACGGGTGTAGAAATACCAAAATACAGAAGCAACACAATGCAAGGTGACATAAGGTGACGACATGCAGGGAGGAAGGGGAACATACAAACACCCGACCACGTGCACACAAACAAACCAATAAATAAAACAGGTTAATTAACTTAAATGGTGAACGAGAGCACAAGCTAATTAACCTTAAAAAAGGAACAAGTTCCCTTTGTGGGTCCTCCGCTGAAACAGTGGGGGAAAGGTGCCTTCTTTGGGCCAGGCGTGACGGACGCATTCTGGCGGTGTGACCAGGCGAATGCCCTCCGGTCGAGGTGTGGCCGACAGCCTCTGCGGGTGAGGCGTGACAGACTACTTCTGCAGGCGAGGCGTAGCGGACGCCCTCTGCTGGCATGGCAGGGCAGCGCCCTCTGCGGAACAAGCGAGGCGGACATCCTTTGGCGGCGTGACAAGGCGGGCGCCCTCTGGCTCCGTGGTGAGGCGGACGGACTCTTGCTGCATGGCAAGGCTGACGCCCCCTGCAGACGAGATGTGGTGGACCCCCTCCGGCTGCGTTGCAAGGTGGGCGCCCTCTGGCTGCAAGGCGAGGCGGACGCCCTCTGCTGGCGAAGCGAGGCAGGCGTCCTCTGGCTGCGTGACAAGGCAGACGTTCTATGGTGGGCTCGGCGACGTGCAGCCCCTTTACGGGCTCAGCGACGTGCAGCCCAGTGGCGGGCTTGTCGATGTGCAGCTGCGCACTTCAGTGACCTCGGAAGGTGCGCGCGCTGGAGGGGCCTTGTACGGTGCGCGCGCTGGAGGAACCTCAGAGGGTGCGCGCGCTGGAGGAGGCTCGGAGGGTGCGTGCGCTGGAGGAGCCTCGGAGGGTGCGCGCGCTGGAGGGGCCTCAGGGGGTGCACACAAACAAACCAATAAATAAAACAGGTTAATTAACTTAAATGGTGAACGAGAGCACAAGCTAATTAACCTTAAAAAAGGAACAAGTTCTCTTTGTGGGTCCTCCGCTGAAACAGTGGGGGAAAGGTGCCTTCTTTGGGCCAGGCGTGACGGACGCCTTTTGGCGGTGTGACCAGGCGAATGCCCTCCGGTCGAGGTGTGGCCGACAGCCTCTGGGGGCGAGGCGTGACAGACTCCTTCTGCAGGCGAGGCGTAGCGGACGCTCTCTGCTGGCATGGTAGGGCAGCGCCCTCTGCGGAACAAGCGAGGCGGACATCCTTTGGCGGCATGACGAGGCGGGCGCCCTCTGGCGTGGTGGTAAGGTGGACGACCTTTGGCTCCGTGGTGAGGCGGACTCTTGCTGCATGGCAAGGCTGACGCCCCCTGCAGACGAGATGTGGTGGACCCCCTCCGGCTGCGTGGCAAGGTGGGCGCCCTCTGGCTGCAAAGCGAGGCGGACGCCCTCTGCGGGCGGAGCGAGGCAGGCGTCCTCTGGCTGCGTGACAAGGCAGACGCTCTATGGTGGGCTCTGCGACATGCAGCCCCTTTACAGGCTCGGCGACGTGCAGCCCAGTGGCGGGCTTGGCGATGTGCAGCCGCGCACTTCAGTGACCTCGGAAGGTGCGCGCTGGAGGGGCCTTGTAGGATGCGTGCGCTGGAGGAGCCTCATTATTTCTAATAAATGATGGTTTTGGGTGAAAATTTTTGAATAAACGAACCTGAGCTTCGGCAGAAAAGCATTAAACTGTTTTATGAGTCAGTCGCAGATGAGACAGTTTTAACAAGGTTGTGCTTTGAAATACCATAACTTTGCGACAGTTTGCGCCTGTATAAAAATTCTGACGGTTTTTGAAAGCTGCAAAGGTGCTCTTTACAGCCAACATACAGTTATTACGGTAACTTTGGTCCTGCTACTGGTGAATAAAATCAGTCTCCCTCACACACACACAGAGTTTAGAAACATAAACAGCTGACGGTGACTCCATCGTTCGGTCCCCCTGCTGGAGGAAAGGCGGCCAAGAAAGCTGCTCTCATTTGATCCGGGGCTACTGACAAAACATCCAGGGCTATAGCCCTGAAATTCCATGTCCAACGATGCCCCTGGTTGACATGTTGCGTAATTTTCTGGACAAGTTTTTTTACTTGGATGATATACTCATTTTTTCACACTCAATACAGGAGCACGTTTCACATGTTCTTGCCTTCTGGCCAATAAACTTTTTGTTAAGGCAGAGAAGTGCGAGTTCCATAAGGACACTATTTCATTTTTGGGATTTATCATTCAGGCGAACAGTGTCAAGGTGGATCCAACTAAGATCGCAGCCATATGGGATTGGCCAGTCCCGACGTCTCGCACTGAGCTTCACTTCGCTTCGGCTTCGTTTTTTGGGGTTCGCAAACTTACAGGAAATTTATAAGGAACTACAGCAATATCGCAAACCTGTTGACAGCACTCACTTCGACGAAGCAAACCTTGAGATGGATTTCATTCTCACCTATTGCCCAGGGTCAAAGAACACCAAGCCGGACGCATTATCAAGACTGCATCTAGAGGCCTCTGATTTGGAGGAACTGGTGCTGATCGTGTGGTTGCAGGGGTGTTGTGGGGACTTTGGCGCACTATTAAGGGGGCTCTTTGTTCTGAACCATATCCAGGCACCTGTCCTTATAATCGTTTATTTGTGCCATCTGCAGTCAGGTCAAAGGTGGACCAGATGAGATGAGGTGATAAGAACGGAAGACCTACTTCAGAGACATTTCTGGTGGCCGTCGTTGGTCTCCTCATTTCGAAACATGGTAATGTAGTCTAGATAGCTATCACTCTAGGTAGTTTGCACCCTTTGGACCATTATATTGCTAGACGATTGTCTAGTTAGGAGGTTTATTCTCCTGATTGTGTAGCGGCACCTTGCTGGAGTTTGTTTTGTTTTTGTGTGTTTCAGGATTGGAGCAGGTCCCTAATTATCTTTTGTTGGACTTTGGCCATTAACGTTTGGACTATCAGGAACATATCTCTGGACACATTTGTTGGTTTGGCTCATATCTTTGAGACTCTTTTGCAGCACAGACTCTGACTTATTTTGTGTTATTCTGCTCCCGTGGGTTTATGTACTTATTTATTTATTTTAAGTTATAATAAATGTGTCTATCCAAATCAGTCTTATTTTGGAGGAAGGGGAACACAGAAACTAAATATACAAACACCCAAACACGTGCACTGGGCCTGCCCTGGGCACCTGTTACAACATTAGATTAGATTAGTTTTTTAAAAAAAAAATACAATCATGCACTTTTTTTCTTACAACATACAGTATATTTGCTTATGGTAGATTACAAAAAAAACATTGTTTCAACTCTAACAGTTCACAAATCAGACATGTTTGAAAATTTCACTGCAAACATCTAACAATAAATTTTGTGGTGAGGATAAATGAGATAAGACCAACCTTTACCTGAAGTAAATTTACTCTAAAAAAACAAAGCAGTGTGCTGTGGTACCTGAATATTGTTGCATAATTGCACAATATTCAGTGACTTTAATCTCACAATTATTCTATTTAAAAGATATAAATATGGAATGTTTATATGCTTTATACATTTTTCATCTAAGATACTGATTATTTTGTTCCTCTGAGGGTTTTCGCTACATTCAGCACCCCCCCCCCCACCAAGCAGTGTCCTAAACAATTACCTAATACCCTTTTATTTTTTAACTGAAACTGGGTGTTCATGCTTGTTTAATTATGTTTAAATAATACTCTGCGACTCAGAATTTTAGGCAGTAAGCAAAAACAATTATAGTGTGACAGACTTGTGAAAAAAAACAAATGTGTAGCCTAATTCAGGCACATGCACATGTAGACCCCTAGTTCCAAAGCCCTTGCTCTTTTTATGAATAATTTAGGTGAGTACTCATTTTTTTTGTTTTAGCACCAGCTGTCTAAAATGTAGGTACACGTACCTGGCCTAATTACTAAAATTAGCACTTAGTGATTCGTTGATATCGTCCTAAATTATAGTTTCGTAAGCACGCGCGCTGGAAAGGGTGGCTTTAAAATAGGTCTACGTTGTCCAAATACATACATGAATACATACATACATGCATACACACACTTACATACGTACATACAGTCCACATTCATACATACATACACACAATTACGTACATACACATACATGCATAAACACATACATACGTACCACACACACACACACGTCATGATGATGCCGTGGATGCACGCGATGGCAAACATCAGTCCGAGGTAAATGTGGGCACAGCATCAATATAGACAATATAGGCTACTCTGCGCATCAAGGCGCCACATCCACGTGAGATTGTGCCGACGAGCAAACGATCATCTTTTGTTGCCTTATCAACGTGCATCGCATAGATGCTGCGATCCTGGATACCATAAATGACAATGTGCCCACAGAAATCAAAAGGAGAGTGAAATAGTTCTACGAATATCAACATTTTTTTCAGTTAGCACTAATCAACTAAACAGCAAAGAGTCCTGATAACAAAAATTGATATTGTAATGTCGATACAGTTTGTTTTCGTCCATAGAAGACCTAATCGAGAATCTGGGAACAAACTGTCGAATTTAAGAGCTAACTTACTTCAAAATAAAGTGTGGTTTTGCGTTCTGATGTGTGCACAATAAATTAATTACATTTTTCAAAGCCAAAATAGAGCATTAGTTACTATTAAACCTCCTGTTTTTACATTATGCAATTCCTTCAAAAATGTCTTTCATATGTTATGTTTTATTAACAATTAAGATATGGGGGAAAAAAGCAAGTTTGTGTGTAAACTTGAACATTTCAAAATCTATATCCTCCTTTATGATTGTTGTTACGGCAATTGAAGTGAAATCGTATAACGTATATCTCACGTTTGTAAACAGCACTTAGACTGTAGCATACTAAAATACTGTTCATTTATTGTACTAATTAGTTAATAGCTGCTTTTGTTATTGTGCAAGGATTATGTCACAAGATGTGTTTTTCTCCCAAAGTGTCATTGTTCAAAACATCCATTATTCCGTTCGTTATATCAGCGCGCGTTCCGGTGGCAATCAGATTATTCATTACAGATAGACACGACGAGCACAAAGCTGTGTAGAAAAACACACGTGTCAGTCACGTTCTCCACCTGTCCATGCTGAATAACTTAAAATAACAATTATATAACGCAGAAAGCTACATCATCGATATAGTTAAGTTATTAAATTGCTCGAGCCAAGGTGTGAATGCTTCTCACCCACTCGATGATTTTAAGGAGTTTGATTAAGTTCACACTCACCTAATGTGTTTCCAACCAGTGAAAAAACGAAAACGATGATGTATCCGATAATTAAAACCCACTCGTATTGCTTAGGGTGCAAGTATTCCTTCCAAATATATTTTAAAAGTTCTTCGTGGTCGAGCCGGGGTTGTACCGAACTCGCCGTCGTACTCAAGGCGAGACAGTCTCGACAGTCGTAACTGACAGTGACCCCCGACATCCCGTCTGCGCCGTGTGTGTGTGAGAGAGACAGAAATCGTGTGTGTGAGCTTGTGTGTGAGTGAGCGTGTGTGCGTGTGTGTGCGCGTGAGCGTGTGTGTGTGTATGCGTGTGTGTGGGGATGAGTGAGAGAGCGTGTGTGTGTGCGAAAGAGAGAGAATGAGAGACAAAGAGAGTGTGTGTGTGTGTATGTGAGTGTGTGTATGTGAATTTGTGTGTGTGTGTGTGTGTGTGTGTGTGTACGCGTGTGCGTGCGGGAGAGAGAGCAGCGCGAGAATGCAGGTGAATGCAGACGCAGAGGTGAAGTGATCGTCTTGGTTGAACGTTCAGAAGCATTTACAGAACCACGTTTCTGTCTGAACAGTTACTTTTATTTATTTCCCGTGTATCGGCTTTTCGTGTTTGTACTTTTCTACGCTTTAAAATACGCCTTGTAGATAAATTAAAAACTTGTATTTATATAATGTAATTATAAGTGCATTGATTGCTTTTTCAATACTGTGGATCAAAACGGATTTTCTTGTTTCAACGTTTATATAGTGTACAAAATAAAAGGACAATGTATTGCTGGTTTTATGTTTAATGCTTAAAACTAAGCACGTTTCTAAAGTGCTGTTTGTTATATAGACATTGGTGCTTGGACATTTGCCAACGCTTTAAAAAATTGCATGAATTTGACCATACACTTCATCAAATTATTAAATTTATCCCAAAGTGAATACATTAAACAAATATTTTAGACTCGGTTGTCTGTTTAATAAGGAAAATAATCTAATGTTACATATCTGTGAAGAAACCTTTGCTTTAGGTACCTAGTGTGATCTCCCTTGTGCAACAATAACTGCAATTAAACATTCCAGGTAATTGTTTATAAGTGCTGCAGTGAAATTTACCAAATTGTCCTTATAAATAGTTCAATTCAAATGTTGTTGGTGTTTCTCCAATAAACTCTTTGTTTCAGGTCCTTCCACAGGACAGTTTTATTGTATTAAGGTTAGGATTTTTTGTAGAAACTTTATTTTTCTTTAACCAATATGTGGTCGAACAAGGTGTGCATAGGGTTGTTGTCTT
>JAFMOD010001738.1:183596-196952 GCA_019802435.1 Corydoras maculifer
ATAATATGCATATACAATAATAAATAATATAATTGACAATAATATTGATCATATGTAATATATATTTCCGCAGATAAATAATTTTACGAGGAAAATTTCGAAAACTTCTTTCAAAAAACTTTTAATTACAATATATTTAAAAAATACTGATATGCAGGTCCACATTCATAAAGCCTGAGACAATCATAATGATGCCACAAGATTAGTAACATATTGCACATTATTTTACCAAGCACGAGTCCGCAGTGCAACATTAATATTAATAATCTATACACATTAAAGTATCATTTACAATCATGATATTAATTAACAGAAAAATACTAACAAGCAGCTTTTACTTTGCGGGCTTTGGAGAGTATAGGTCATATTTTATTTATTCTTATTCATAAAATTTCCAAATTTTCTTTGTATTAAACGCCCTATTTTAGTTTCATGACCATGAGAGAGTTCATTTGTTGTATTTCCTCTCACCAGGAGAGAACTTTTTAGTTTAACTGGTGTATAGGTATTTGTTAAAACTGCTGTTCTTGGTCCTGAATATACTTGATTATTCTCAAAGATATGAGGCTCATATTGCCTGCAGGACATACTTGTTCCAGACTGATCTTGTTGCCACTGACTTGTGGTGCCTTGGACTGAATCTGTTTGATAGTTGAAATAAATTTGTTCTGAAGTCCTAGCATCCCTCTGAAGCTCCTCTGTGCTAAATCGGGGAGCAGATGAATCTCCTGTCAAGATGGAATTATATCTTTCGCCTCCAGAAATCTTTCCATTTGCCTTTTTCAGTCGAGTGCTGTCAGTTGACTTCATAGAAAGAGTTGTGCTACCCAACTGTTTTTCCTCATGATATGCTCTGTGCTCACTGTCATCAAAAGTAATTGTTTCAGAACTGTCACCCACTTTTGGGATTAAAGCATTTCTTCCTTTGTGTGATCCCTCTTTCCGGCTGGGAATATTTAAGAGAGATTTTATTTTCTTGGTGCTGTTTTTAAAGAATCGAGGTGACATTGCAGAGGGCTTGATCTTTTCTTTGTTATCCACCTCTAAAACCGTTGCAGATACAGTTCTGAAAGGAGGCTCTTTCCAAATATTTTTCGATATTTCTTTGCTCTCAGCTTTTTTGAAGTCATAATGTGAGATAGATCTCTGGTCTTCTTTCAGATTTTGAGTATACCCACTACTTGCATTGTCAACTACTGTTCTTTTTTCTGTTTTACTTCTCAAAAGAGATCCATATATGTGGTCAATTTCATTACCGCTACTATTAAATGTGCTATGCCTGGGATCCGCTACACTGTGTCTTTTGTACAAGGTTTCTTTTAGGATCTCTGGCTTGCTTGGCTTAAGTGCACATTTAGCTCTCCCAAGACTGGCATATATCGCATCCCTTCCTGAACCATAAAATGTTTGGTTCCCTATATGGTCTGAAATCTGAATGCTGCGTCCCTTCAAAATACAGTCATCGGGTTGAATGTGATGGTCGATTAACTGTTTTTGATTCCACTGTGATGGAGAGTAGTATGATACACCTAAGTGCCCTCCAAACTGACCATCATCACACATGGTTTCCTTTGTGTAACTGTTGGGCTCTGGATCTTCAGGTATAATGGATCTGAATACCAAGGACGATCTAAGACGGGAAGGCATTGAAGGAATTGCTTTGTTGTCTAATTCATGTTGTTCAACATAGTCATAATATTCTCCAGTTGGTGCCTCAGTATTATTGAGGTAAGATTCAATTCTCCAGGTCCGAAGAAATGATTTGGATGTATTTGCCAAGCTTGGCAAGTTCTGCTGCATTGATAACACATGCTTATCACTGCCATGGTAGGACTGCCTCAAGAATGCACTTCTGTTTAACAGATTGGTTTTGGAGTTTTCATATGGGTTATCATTTATACCAGTATAATGGTTGCCTCCATAATGCCTGCTCTCTTCTGCCACATTCCAGTTACTGTTGCCATACCTATAATGCGGCAACATTTGAGAGGGCTCTCGTCTCTCGCCTGCATAGCTGTGCCTTTTATTGAAATCCATAGATTCTAGTAGTAATCTGCTATGGGGGTTAATGGGGATGAGAGGTTCTTCCAGTGTAGTTTTGAAGCCAGGTTGTCTTTCACAAGTTTGTTTATATACTGTATCAAGGGTGTGTCTTAAATGGTCCTTTCTTTCAAATGGTGTAACAGGGTGGCTTATATAGCCCTCAATCTTGCCATTTAGCCTTTTCTCCGACAAGCTTTCCTGTGGCTGGAATTCTGCTGGAATAGTAGAGCGTGCATAAAGTGTCCGAAACTCCTCATCATATGAATCCACCAGCTTGCCTGTAATTACCTGCACCATAGACAGGTGTAGTTTCTCATAAGACCACATAAAACTATAAAGAGACAAAGAGACTGTTAAGAATAAGCTTTGAATTTCATTATAGCTTTAGTTATAATATTACAACTTACCTATATGACCCAAAAAACACTGTATGGCAATCAATTAGGGCAAACTTCTGATCCATTGCACCATAGAACTTTGCTCCTGATCTACAAACATATTCATTGCCCTTCACTGTGCGAACCCTCATGTTCTAGAAACAAGATGAAATAAAAAAATAAAATAATTTATTTGTTAAGGGAATAGGGTATTATGCTCGTGCACATATATGCTAGCCACTTGGTCCAGGCTTGTTTATTACATTATAGTTTACATTACATGATTACAGTTCCTGCAAGTGTTTGTTAATGTTGTTTAACATTTATGTACACGTAAATGGTCACACCGTCACACAGAAATAGTAACCAAAGCAAACCGCACCTGACTCTTATTGATTTATTGCATGGGAAGAACAAAACACACTAAATATACATTATGCAACATACTTAATAACCATGTAACTTTATGTGGTTTAAAAAAAATGAAATAAATAAATTTAGAAATAAAGACTGATTTTACATCAATTTAAGTTTTTTTTTTTTTTTGCAGTTTTACAATAGGGTTATTTCTTAGAAGGAGCCTTAGCATATTCCTGAAATGGGTCATTTGTTATTTCATGCATTAAGTCCATGCATGACCTCTGCTTAGTGGTCAAAAAGTTGTTTTTGTTTTTTTTTCCCGAATTTTTCTTGAATGTGGATGTTGTATTCTAGTTAAAATTATACATTGCATACTTATTAAGGTAGCTTGATTTTTTGCTAATCAGTGACAGCAGAAAGATTATTTGGCCTGACAAGAAATGTTGAACATGAAAATGTGGACCCAGGTTAAGTTCATCAAAAAGTTCCTATGTATATATTTACAAAACAATTTCAACACAAACTTTCAAACCCATTTGGTAGAAGCAGTCATTTAGGAGTGGTGGGAAAGAACAGAATTTTGCACCACTAGTAATTATTCCATCTCCTCAGGGCAAGGCATCAAGAAAAAATGGTGCAAAGTCAAAAATCTTGTGAGCAGCTGTCCTGTGAGCATCTAATTAGGCTGCTACAACAATTTAAACCAGGAGAGTGCAGTCTTTTAAGTAAGACTGAATACGTACATTGCATAGTCAAATTTTAAGTTGCTGTTTGGACTTTTAATTATTCGAATTTGGGATAAATGTACAGAAGTTAATACATAAATTATTATGATTATTATTTTATATTTATTTCTGATTGGATATATTTTCAGATAACAATGACAATATAGCATTAAGCTTCATTCATTCATTCATTATAATCCACTTGGTATAAAGAGGATAATAAAAGTTTTCTATGACTTTACTTCATTTCTTGCACACAGTCCTGACCTTCAAAAACTTTGGAAGATATTATAGAATGGTTCCACTCTCCCATCCACAAAACAAGATTAAAAACTAATGCACTCATTTATTTATTTTTGACTCTATTTATACTGTTTAGGTTTAAAGGAGATTGGAGCCCATCTTTGATTGCAGAAGGGAAAAGACAAGGAAATATCTCAGAGAGGTTGCCAGTCTATCACAAGGCGAACATATTAAAACCTGTAGCAAATGAAGTAAAAAAGTAACCTGAAACATGTATAGATTTATTTAGCTTATTTTCACTTACATGGTGGCTTAGTGGTTAGCACGTTCGCCTCTCAGCACTAGGGATTCCCAGTTCAAATCCCCATCTGGGTGGAGTTTCTATGTTCTCCCCGTGTCCGCGTGGGTTTCCTCCGGGTTTCTCCGGTTTCCTCCCACAGTCCAAAAACATTGATCAAGCCAATTGAGTTTTCCAAATTGCCCCATATAGTGTGTGTCTATGTGTGTGAGTGTGTGCCCAGCGACAGATTGGCGTCCTTTCCTGGGCGTATTTGCCCAGCGCCTGAAACGTTCTCCCCTGGATGGGCATGGGGAATCCCCCCGCGATCCTAATATAGGATAAAGCGAATGAATTAATGAATTTTCACTTACACAAGTGTTAAACAAAAAGTGTGCTTAAAGTTTAATTAATAACTCATCAAAGAAAATAAATGCCATCAAAAAAAAAAATGCCACTTACTCTGAGTTTGGGGATTTGAATGTCAAGGTTTGCAGCCATATCAAGAAAGTGTTTAAAGTGCAAATGGTCCAGGAGAATATACACAGGAACACCTCTGACAGATGCATCAACCAGCTCTTTGAAAATATCTACATCAGTAAAAACATCCATAGCAATCGCAATGACCTGTAAGAAAAAAACATAAAAAGAAAAAAACTGTATATAAAATTGTAGTTATTGGACAGTTTGTATATATGTACATGTGCCAGCTTGCTTTGTACCACTTGACCATTTAACTTTTGATCAGTGATGGTTTGTATTCAGTATTCAGACATGGGTCTGTAAGGCATCAGTGAGTCACCATTCATAGCATGGACAGTATTTAATAGTCATTTAAGGCTGTAAAAGGTTTACAAGTCAGTACTGGTCTTATGAGTAAGAAATATTTCGTGTATTTTCTTTTCGAATAAAGCTGCCAAATCTGATTACTACCAAGGGTGTATAAATATTCTCAGATTAATGCGTTTTTGAGTTTCTTTGTTGTTTTTTTAGAGGTACATTATATGCAAAAAAGAATAACAGCATCAAATAATTTAGGCATGAACAAGAGCAAAATAGTAAAGATGTTTAATATGTGTCAACAAGCTCAAGCTCTGTCCTGTCATGTGTTGTCTTGTATAACCACGCCCTATAGTCATGATGCATACCACAATAAAATAGAGGACTAATCTACATCATTCATTTACTTTTCTTGAGCTCTTTGATCATTTTTGTTTAATCGCATTAAATACATTATTCATTCAATGCTGTCATTTTTGCTATTTCCTTATAATTCAGACAGTAGATGATAGGAGATCAGTACATTTTGTATTATATATAAATAAACCTTTCATAATTATATTGATTTTTACAATTAAGGTATTGTAGGGGAAGACCATCACTCCCAGATGAAATCCACACAGAAAGATTCTAGATATTAAATTAAGCCTTGTCATGTGAGATGGTTTGAAAGTTGATTACTGTAGGCCCCCGACAAAAATGTCTATTTATATTATAATGTTGATTTAATTTTCAGGTGTTTCTTGTTCCAATCAAGCATTTTAATGATACACTAAACAGCATAATTTAAATATATAGAATGTATATGTTAAGCTGCTATCCTTTTAGCTATTGTCTTCATATATTAAACAAAACTTAGTTAAAACTTACTTTCTAAATGTTGTTTCTTTTTAAAAAAAAAAATACTTTACTTAAAAAAACCTTTTTCACTGTACCCTATTTTTATCTCCTGTATTTGAGGCATGATTTTTTTTTTAAAGAGAGCTCAGACATTCATATGGGCAATGACTTTCTAAAAACAGTTAAGTAGTCTGGAGTTATTCAATAAAGAGTCTTGATTAAGTCATTAATATTGTTTATAGATAATGCACTACTGTATCAATCTGCTTAAAATAGAGATTTTCTTACTTTTTTATTAACAAATATGCTTCAACCAATTTAAATTGAATTAATGCAGTAGGGCATATATTTATTTTTAAAACTTTCTATTTCCATAAAAAGTATTTGGGTGAAAACGAGAACGAGAGTGAAAAGTTTTGCCACTCCTGTAGCTGAGCTTAATAACGTGTACATATATGCTGTCAAGCAGGCTTCTTCCAGACACACCCAAATAACTCATAATCTCTTGTCTGTTCTACAGAAAAGGGTGTGTATTAATTATGTAATTTCGTTTTCTTTAGATGTTTGTATTTAAACATTTCACATGTAACTACTGTTGCCATGGAAATTTCCAGTCACCTTTTTTTTAAAATAAAGATTGGATCCTACAAAATGAAATAGAGACGTATATTTATAAACATGTACATTTTGAACAGCTTAGAACAATTTGAACAATTTTGTCACTGTCACTGGCCAAATATTAACAATGTCATCAGCAACATCCATGCAAAATATTTAGGATACACAACATATGATTTGACATGAAAAATTAAATACACTTAATGAGAAATTTAATTATTAATTTTCTGTAGGACTTTCTCACTCTTTTACATCATTCTGGTGGAATTGTGGTGCACTGTCTTTAAAACAATGTGTCAGATTTTTGAGATTTGTTGGCATCTGTTTATGCACAGGTCTGACTGGGTCATTGCAAAAACAATTTTTTTTTCGCGATTTTGTTATAGATTACCTGGTGTTCTTGGGAATACCATCATAATGAATTAGGGTGTACTTCCTTTTTAAATGTCTATATGTCAGAATGATGTTTAGAATGCCAGGCTGTAGATTCAAGCATAGTTTACCATTGTCACAGTCAATTTTAAAAAAATCATTTAATATGAACATGTGCCCAGCGATGGATTGGCACCCTGTCCTGGGTCTATCTGCCCAGCGCCCGAGACGTTCTCCCCTGGATGGGTATGGGGAACCCCACCGCGACCCTAATAGAGGATAAGCGGGAGATAATGAATAAATGAATATGAACATGAGTGGGGATGCACTACTGTGCTTCAGTTTGGAAGGGCAGCACATGATTATAATATTTGTCCTTTACAATCTACTTCAAACACAAAGAGGTCAACAGCCTAATTTTTAACAGTATGAGAAGTGTCAGAAATTTAATGACAATCTTAATGGTAGCAACTGTTGTTTTGAATGAGTCATATGGGATTGGCAAACTGCAATGCTAAATGCTTTTATTGTTAGAGAAGTGTAGATAAAAGCTGAAAGATCACCTCTGGTTTGCCTGCCTTCCTATAACAAGAACAGGCATGTCAAAAACATTCTGTCTGCCAAACTGCTCTGCTTCAAGTCAAACAATTCATCTTTAATTTTCATAAAACAAATACTCATTTCTCATCTCATCTCTTTTAATGCCTTCAGCTAAGCAGCTGATTAAACCAATTTACTTACATTTTTAGACATTTGTAGTTGCAGTTGAATGTTTCTGTTTTAAATTACCATTCTTAACAGGGTTTAAACAATGCACCATGTTTTAAGTAAATACAGAAAAGTGAACAGACAGTGAAGTTTTTATGTATCCTTGTTAAACTTTTATATTGTATTTTACCAATTAGTGGAAACATGTGTGTAAAAATAATCAATTGAAATGGAATGTCATATCAAAGAAGCTAAGTAAATGCCATTTAGTTATCTCTTAGCTGATCTTGTCTTAAATAAATATTAATATATTGCTAAAGAAATAAGCTCCTCTTTTCATATTTACATTTGCGAGGTTTCAGGGTAAATGTGAACAACTAGTACATTTAACAAATACTACATACTTTGATTCAGTTGAATACCTTTTATATGTACTATAATGTTAAACTGATATTTTTATTTAAATTTATTTTTTATTTAACAATAATATTTTTCTGTTACAGGACACATTTTCCGGAGGGTTTGGTACATTTATATAACCTAAAATAATGATGTAAACAAAAGCAACATTGATTTAAACATACATACTATTCTACAGCCCACTCAGTCTGCTGCCTGTATATTACCATTACCTTTCTGGAATCCTGTATATGTTTCCGGAACACCTCTTTGATTGTTGGGTTGTTTAACCTGGGTGGACTGTAAAGTAAATCTACATTGGTCTGGAGCCTTGTGTGCAAGACCTCTGGCCAGCCCAACTCCAGATCTGGGGGGGGAGCATCGGAGTGTGTAGGCCAGTATGTTCCAGTTGAAGTCTCTTCATTACTTTGATTTTCCAAATCATCCAAGTGCTCATTAATGGGTAGCTGCCTTGCATTTTCTGTTATATACTGAATCTCATCTTCACAAAGAAAGCTTCCTATTTTCTCAGTTTGAATAAATTCATAGTATGTTGTTGATCCTCCACTGACAAGACAGTCTATAGCTAACCGATAAGCTTCTTTATAATGTGGCAGTATGAAATCATCAGGCCTGAATTCCTCCTTTAAAGATGAGAGCAAGGATAAATTTGATTCCAGAGTGGCGTGGCTTTGCATCCTTTCTCTTTAAACAGACAACCAAGAACCACCACCTAAAAAAATCAACAAGCAGCTTTAGGTAATATCACTTTTGTTAAAAAATTATTTGATTAATTAAACCCAATGACGAATGGAAACTTACCATTTTTGAAAAACATATTTTAATACATAACCATTTTAATGACTTTAACTATGAAACTATGAATAAAAAGTCAATGTGTATATTATATACTTTAATAATCCCAAAGTGATATTCAGGAAGCATAAAATTTGTTGAATTGCTAGTTTACTAAACTATGCACCCTGATTGGGGTCTTAGAGGTAAAAAATTACAAAATCATTTAGTGTCCATAAAGGTCTAGCAAACATTCTACTTTCTTCCTTGTTTCTACATGCCCCTGTGACTATGCAAATAAGGACCTTTTATTTGACACTGCTCACATAACCAGCACAGTATGTTAATGCACTTCTTGCTAGCTGTGTCCCTAGCTTTAACTTTGTTTTTAGTAACTACATTTACTCATTGGTCCATAAGGTACATTTTTTGTAATGTAAAAGATTTAGCAATGGCAACTCTGTGTAATAAACAAAAGAAGCATTGTATGAATCTACATGTCAGATATCCAGATACGCTAACTTTTAACACAACATATTATTTAGTGAAATGAAGTCACAAAATAAGCTTAATTACAGAGTTGATTAACATATAGTTAGGAAAAAAGTATGTGACCTATTTACAGCAAAACTTAAAAAAACAAAAAAGTCATGGTGACTTTTTAAAAGAATGCAATATTTAAAACATTTCCAATTAGTTTAACCCTAAAAAAAATCTTATTTATTGCCTTCAATGTGTGTAACCAAATCAATTTATTATTTATTTCACTTACTTGAACTGTCAAAGTAAAATCCTCAGGCATGCAGGCAGTACATTATTATCCTTTTTTCATCTTTCAGAGAACTTTTAGTTTTGTCTGTTAAAAAGTTTTGCTACTGAGCGGTAAATACGAGGAGTGACTGGTAATTTCACAACATAAGGGAACCTGAATGGGTGGGGATTCAAGTTTTTATAAAACTGAAACGTACTACCTGACCACAGGCTATAGACCTGTCTGAGCTACATTTAGCCACACCTCTCTCTCTCTCTCTCTCTCTCTCTCTCTCTCTCTCTCTCTCTCTCTCTTTTTCTCTCTCTCTCTCTCTCTCTCTCTCTCTATACATTATATATATATATATATATATATATATATATATATATATATATATATATATATATATATATTTAAAGAGAGAGAGAGAAAGAGAGAGAGACTTTTTTTTTTTTTTACGACACTTTATTTTACCATTAATAGTTATGGTTCACCTACAAATTTTTGTATTAATAAATAAATTAATAAATAAATAAATAAATTTAGGTAAAAACATGTGCGAAGCAAAGCTCATCGTCTTTAAATGAGCATACTGCTTCCCCACAGCACCATACCGATTTAAAAGTGTCCAAATCATTCATACTTCCATAAAAGTTAAAATCAATTAAAATTCTAGATTTGACCAGTCGGCTAGAAATCTTGATCACATCAGCATCTGTTGCTTGTGCAGCTTTGTTTTTCCTGCTGATGTAAACCGCCATTTTGCTTTGTCCTAAAATAAAATTCACCAGATGACATTTATATTTCTGTTTTTTGACGTACTTAAAACCCAGGATAAAAACCTGTGGTGTAAAAATCACATTAAGAGCTTTTAAAACAGCACTTAAATTTAAATAACGGATGCACACAATAATACCATGGAGGATCCTCCACTGGAGGTCCCCCACCCGCTTGGTTAACGGTGGTTTGTACAGTGCTCTCCACTCTGGTCTTATGTCATTAACAATGCCTAGTGTTTCTCTCCATGGTGTGTCAGCTCTGTTCTCCAGTTTTTTTCTTGTTAAGAACAAGTACACTGGCTCTGTAGAGGAGTTTCCCCGCGGCTGAGCTCAGGTCCATGCCTTGTTCCTTGTCGTGGTCCAGCAGGGGCCCCTGGCAGTCCTCCAGTTTAGGGGTGATGGTGGTGTTGGGGAAACGATGTTCCCCTACTGGACTGGCTCCCCCTGTTGCACATCTCTGGAGTAGCATCCATTCTCTGGAGGTGAGTGCTGACCTCCACCGCTGTAGGAGCTGGGCGACAACGTGTGTAGACCTCACCCTCATCCGTACAGCCAAGTCCTCCGCCCGATCCAGACCAGGTCCAGCAGCATTCAGTAGGTGGCGTAGGGTGTAGATTCCAGAGGAAATCAGCGTGCTGTGCAACGAAGGGGAGGCATTGATGTCCAGCCGAGATCCGGAGATGAGGGGTTCCTCCAAGAGCCAGTGTAAAGGCAGATCACCTTTAAAAGTCACTTTATAAGATCCTAAAATCTTAAAAAGTCCACGATAAAAAACAGGCAAGCTTGTGATGGTCAGAGTGGTAATGTTCATAAAAAACAAAGTTCTGTCCTGCCCCAGTCCACTCACAGTTTATAGGATCCTGTATGCCACTGCCCTCCATACAAGATCCTTGGGGCCAAAGAGGAGTCTTTGTAGCTACTGCAGTCTAAATGCAGCGGTCCTGCTGGCCAGGTGAACCAGTCTTTGTCCTCCGTCATCTTTTTGGCAGGTAGAGGACAGCCTGAGGAATCCAGTGCATTCGGTCCCAGAAGAAATCAACCAGCATTGCCTGTATCTTGTTTAAAATGTTAGGTGGGGGATCCACACACATTAACTTGTTCCATAGGACAGAGGCAGCGAGGTTTTTTATGACTAGTACCCGTCCCCGGTATGACATCTGAGGTACTAGCCATGTCCATCTATTTAAACGTCCTTTTACTTTTTCAATCATGTTCTCCCAGTTCTTTTGTTCACACTTGATGTCTCCTAAGTGTACCCCGGGATACTTAAAACCTCCAGTCCTCCATGACAGTCCATCGGGAAGTGCAGGTCCCCCACCGTTCCAGTCCCCAATTAAAACTGCCTCACTTTTGGCCCAGTTTACTTTGGCAGATGATAAATCACTAAAATCCTTTAAAACATGTGTTAACTTGTTCACGTCATTCTGTGAGTTTAAAAACACCACCAGGTCATCTGCATATGCTGATACACACACTGTTGCATTGGTTTGTGGAATACGAAGACCAGAGATTCGATTTCTTAAAATGCAGAGGAGAGGTTCAATAGCTAAAGTATATAACATCCCGGACAGCATGCAACCCTGTCTTATACCGCGCTATACTTTAAAAGGAGCACATAAACCACCGTTAACCTTCAGTACACTCTCAATGTGACTGTACAACACCTTTACCATATTAATAAAACCAGGGTTAATAAAACCTGTGTGTTTTTTCCAGTTTTTAAATGTAGAAGTCTGGAGACCTCTAAAACATCCCGGATTAAAAATATGTCATCAAAAATGGACCTACCAGGCACACAGTACGTCTGGTCAATGTGAACTATCTGCTCCATCACCTTCCCCAGTCTCGAGGCTAATGTTTTTGAGAGCAGCTTGCAGTCTGTGCACAGTAATGACACGGGGCGCCAGTTCTTCAGCTCAGTCAGGTCTCCCTTCTTTGGCAGCAGTGTGAGGACGGCTCTCCGACTGCTCACAGGGAGCTTTCCTTCCCTCACACTCTCTTTTAGGACGTCTAGCACGTCCTCACCCAAAACTGACCAGAGTGCCTTATAAAATTCGACAGGGAGACCATCAATGCCATGAGTTCTGCCACTGTCCATCCCCTGCAGGGCCTCCTGTACCTCATCCATGGACAGTTTAGCATCGAGTGCTGTGGCAGACTCCTTGCTGATCCTGGCCTGCATCTGGAGAAAACCCCTCTCTGTGTTCTGTGCCTCGACCCGCTCACTCTCATACAGCTTCGAGAAGAAGCTGATTGTCTGCCGGCGTATCTCAGAAGGCTCAGAGACGAGATCCCCTGATTAATTTTGCACGGCATGCATAAACCATTTTTACGTTCAAGACCAAAGAAGAACTTTAAAGGAGCATCTAATTCATTCACGTTTTGAAAACGTGAGCGGACCAGCGCCCGCTGTGCTGTGGCACCCAGTAGATCATTGAAGGAGATCTTTTTAGCTTTTAGTGTTTTGATGTGTTCTTGATCTCCTGTGGTCTCTGGAGTCTGGAGTTTAGAGATCTCAGACTCTAGCTCTTTTAGAGACCTGGTTATTTCACTAGTGATATTTTGAGTGTACTGCTGGCAGAACATTTTAATTTGTATTTTTGCAATGTCCCACCACTGACTATATAATGATTTTTTAACTATGTAATGATTTTAAAGACGACTTCCGAGTCTTAAAAAACATCCAAAAATAACTAAAACACTCTTTAAAATGAACATCATTTAAAAGCGCTGTATTAAAATGCTAGTATGCACTTTAGGGCTTACCTGTGCTTTTCTGATCGTGCATTGGACTATACAATGATCTGTAAAACCAACTGGAGATATAAAACAGCGTATAAAAGTAGATAAATGATGTTTAAAACAATAAAATCGATCAAGTCTGGCTAAAGAGATCGTATTATCTATAGAATGAGCCCATGTATACTGTCTCTGATTGCCTGATTGCTCTGATCGTCTCTGTGTGATGCCATACGTCACACAGATCATGGGTCATGATGAACTCACACAGCCGCCTGCGGGAAGCGTTGTTTGGTTCCATGTGGTTTCTGTCCAGATCGTCAGCAGTGCAGTTAAAATCACCACCCAGAACTAAAATGTCATTAAAATCACAGTTAGAAATCACGTTGCTCAAAGAGTTCAAAAACATCATCCTCTCTGCTGCTGCAGTCGGGGCATAAACACAGATAAAAACAAAGGTGTGCTCTTCAAAGCAGGCTTTAACTTTCAGCAGTCTCCCGGGTAAAATCTCCTCCACCGTGTAAGAGCATGGGATAAAATAATTGTTAAA
>JAFMOD010001739.1:0-12415 GCA_019802435.1 Corydoras maculifer
TGTGTCTGTGTGAGTGAGTGTGTGTGCCCAACGATAGATTGGTGTATCTGCCCAGCGCCCGAAACGTTCTCCCCTGGATGGGCATGGGGAACCCCCCGCGCTCCGTGCCTCTATTAGAGGATTGAGCAGAAGATAATGAATGAATATATTTAAGGTGGCGTTGTGGCTTAGTGGTTAGCATGTTCTCCTCTCAGAGATCTGGGTGGAGGTTCCATGTTCTCTCCGTGTCCATGTGGGTTTCCTTCGGGTTCCCTGGTTTTCTCTCACAGTCCAAAAACATAGATCAAGTTCAATTGAATGCTTTAAATTGCCCCATATAGAGTGTATCTGTGTGAATTAGTGTGTGTGCCCAAAGATAGAGTGGTGTATCTGCCCAGCGCCCGAAATTTTATTCCTTGGATGGGCATGGGGAACCCCCCGCGCCTCTAGTAGAGGCTAAGTGGTTAGCATGTTCTCCTCTCAGCACTGGGGATTTCAGATTCTAATCCTGATCTGGGTGGAGTAGAGGTTTCCATGTTCTCCCCGTGTCCACATGGGTTTTGCCCCATATAGAGTGTGTCTGTGTGAGTGAGTGTGTGCCCAGCGATTGGCTCCCTGTTCTGGGTGTATCTGCCCAGCGCCCGAGACGTTCTCCCCTGGATGGGCATGGGGAACCCCCCGCAACCCTAGTAGAGTATTTAGAACACATTAGTATGTTCTCCAATGATCAGGAACCTCACAGAGGAGGTATTATGGATGATTGGATGATTCTCTGATCAGAAGTGATGCTGCCATGTTGGTAATGTTTTGCTGTATGAGTGGATCAGACACAGCAGTGCTGCTGGACAGAGACCAGTCCACCAATCAGAACACACAGGTGTCCGATCCACTCGGACCATCATCCACCACCCTAATAATACCTGCTCTGTGGGGTCCTGATCATCAGAGAACCGATTAAAGAGGACTAACAGAGTATGAAGAGAACCAGATGGACTACAGAATGGAATTGTAGAACTACAAAGTCCATCTATTTTTTTTTTTTTTTTGCACAGTGCAGAAGAGACAAAGCCAGCAGCGTCCAGGAGGAGGTGGAGCACCCGACGTCGTCACTAGTTTCCACCATTCCGCATCCCGGGGATGAACGCACCAATGAGGAGCCTGACCGTGAGTCCCACGACGCCGTAGTGTCATCCGTGTCTCCCGATGTCACCTGGATGTCTGTCGTGCTGGACGTTCTTTGTGGATCTAAGCACTCTGTACATGTTGGTACACCATAAATGCCATGTTGACTAACTGTTGGTTGTGTGTTGTTCGCAGGGTATGCCTGATCGCATGTTATGTGCAGTGCTGGGGCAATTTCAGCTTTACTTTTCCCGTTGGTATGTGCGCTTTCGGTTTCGTTAGTGTGTGATATCCATGTATATTCCCAGTCACTGTGAGAATGGCTGTTCCTCTGTACCATGCTGTAGGTGTGTCGCTAGCCCCGAAGATCCAAGGTGATCTTGCCGGCAGGTAACGTATAGTGACGTGACCAGTGTTCTATGTAGCCTACTCCATGTGCTTAACTGTGTTCTACCATGACTACGCGACGATATGATGTCACTGTCTCATATGTTGAGGTTGAAGCATGCATGGATGGCAGACATGTCACTCAAAGCCTAACTTTGCCTCAGGGGTAAAGTTGTGGTAGGTGGGTGGTCACAGTGTTGGGTTGTCAATCAGAAGGTTGGGGGTTCAAATCCCAGGTCCACTGACGTTACCAATGTGGGTTCTTGGGTAAGACCCTTTAGCGTCATTGCTCCAGGGATGCTGTGGTCCACCATGTGCTCGCTTCGTAAGTCGCCTTGGGTCAAAAAGGCTGCTAAATGAGCAAATGTAATGGAATTTAGGTTAATAGCTAGAAAAACGACTCGTGTTCAACCACCCAAGTCAACTCATGTCACTCCATTGGCTCCCTGTAGGTGCTCCCATTGAGTACAAGACACTGGCAAATACATTGAGAGAACAGGGCAAATTGAGACACAGGGTGTAACCTAAGGGTTACGCTGATTGCTGAGTAATGGGTTTACAGTTTTTCTAACATATATATATATATATATATATATATATATATATATAATATATTATACATATTATATATATTACAAGACACTGACTCTGATACTAATGTGAAGCGCTCAGGGGTGTGTGTTATCGACGATGATGTCACGGCTGGACAAACGGCTCCGCCAATCAGATTTAAGGACAGAAATTAGCCGATTTATTAGGTCAGGCTTTAATATAATATAATTTAAGGCCTTAATACACTTAACACATAACACATACCAAGGAACTAGTTAGTAGCGGTAGGGCATGCCTACCTTGTTGATATTAGCACACTACACAAGTTGATATACAGTACACAACCCAAGTACATACACAAGAGAACAGGGCAAATTGAGATGCAGAGTGTAACCTGAGGTAATGATCGCTGAGTAATGGGTTTATGTTTTTTTAACAAACAAATACAAAACGCAAATTAAAAAAAAAAAATATATATATATATATATATATATATTTTTTTATATATATCATTTAAGGCCTTAATATAGGTCTTATATAAACGATGAGGAAACCTCCCGGTCTATCTTGTTGATATTCACACACTACTCAAGTTGGTATATTGAGAGAACAGGGCAAATTGGGATGCAGGGTGAAACCTGAGGGTTATGCTGATCGCTGAGTAATATATACAGTATATATATATATATATATATATATATATAGGCGGCACGGTGGCTTAGTGGTTAGCACATTCGCCTCTCAGCGCTAGGGATTCCCGGTTCGAATCCCCATCTGGGTGGAGTTTCCATGTTCTCCCCGTGTCTGCGTGGGTTTTCTCCAGGTTCTCCGGTTTCCTCCCACAGTCCAAAAACATGGATCAAGTTAATTGAATTCTCAAAATTGCCCCATATAGAGTGTGTCTGTGTGAGTGAGTGTGTGCCCAGCGATGAATTGGCGCCCTGTCCTGGGTCTATCTGCCCAGCGCCCGAGACGTTCTCCCCTGGATGGGCATGGGGAACCCCACCGCGACCCTTAGAGGATAAGCGGGAGATAATGAATGAATGAATATATATATATATATATATATATATATATATGTATATATGTATATTACACATATATATTATTTAGGGCGGCATGTTGGCGAAGTGGTTAGCATGTTCTCCTTTCAGCGCTAGGGATTCCCGGTTCGAATCCCCATCTGGGTAGAGTTTCCATGTTTTCCCCGTGTTTTCCCCGGTTTCCTCCGGGTTCTCCGGTTTCCTCCCACAGTCCAAAAACATGGGTCAATGTAAATTGAGTTCTCCAAATTGCCCCATATAGAGTGTGTCTGTGTGAGTGAGTATGTGTCCAGTGATAGATTGGCGTCCTGTCCTGGGTGTATCTGCAAATCCCGAAACGTTCTCCCCTGGATGGGCATGGGGAACCCCCCCCGCGACCCTAATATAGGATAAAGCAGAAGATAATGGATGGATGGATATATGTTATTTAAGGCCTTAATATAATCATTAAATAAACGATGAGGGAACATCCCGGTCTACCTTGTTGATATTCACCCACTACTCAACTTGGTATATAGTACACAACTCAAGTACATTAAGAGAACAGGGCAAATTGAGACGCAGGGTGTAACCTGAGGGTTCTAAGACAGTTTGAATGTCTATGTTTGTTTCAGATTCACTCCCTCTATAGCACGGCCAGCCCCAGCATGCTGAAGAGGAAGCAGAGTTCCCGCGTTGAGGCACAGCCCATGACCGACTTCGGGCCTGACGAGACGCTCACAGACAGTGCCGATATCCTCTGGATAAACAAAGCAGTGAGTGCAGAATTACAGGATCAAGCCTGATGTTTCAGACACTATTAATAGTTATGCCCGAATAATGGCTGGTGGCTGCTGTCACGCTGACACGTTAAAGGGTGTGATTTTGCCCCACTTCCTCTCCACAGTGGGTGCACTCTCTACTGCGAGCCTGCTCCATAATCAGTGTCATCTCCGTCTGCATGAACACGCCCAAGACGTTCGAGCATTACCCGCCCCTGCGGTACGTCACCTTCACCCTGGACAAGATGCTCATGTTCCTTTACACCGCCGAGATGATCGCCAAGATGCACATCAGAGGGATCGTCAAGGTAATCACCGCAAGTCCGACTGTCTTAAAGACCACAGAGTGAATTGTTCCTTTCATAGGTAGCTAGGTAGCTAGCGGGAGGTTAAACGGCCCTGAACAAATCTTTGATTAATCGTAGGGGTGTAACGGAATGGGCCACATGGTTCGTGAGGCGCTTTGGGGTCTAAATATCAAGTGTTTGTGGAAGAGATGTGTTTCGAGTTGATTCTTAAAGATGCTAAGTGAGTTGGGAAGATTGTACCACCATTTACAAGTTGAACAAGTTGGGGTTCAAGGTCAAGTAATTTTTTTATAGAGCGCTTTTTTACAACAGGGCCTTTAATCCCCCAAAGAGCAAGCCGAAGCAACAGTGGCAAGACAAAACTCCCTGTTATGTTCCTAATTTAGGGAAGAAACCTTGGGAGGACCAAGACTCAGTGGGGGACTCCTCCTTGAGTGGTTGGGCAGCATCAACAGTATAGGACACTAATGTACAGATGGTGTGGTGATCATGTGACCCCGTATTTAACTATTAAAAACTGCATAAGTCCATTGAGGACGTCCTGCAGGACCGCCAGTCCAATAAAAATCCAGGTTCCATCCAGTAATCGTTGTAGTGTCATGGACGAAGAGCTTTTTACAGCAGTACATTGTCACAAAGCAGCTTTACAGTGTTATAAGCCTTTAATCACCCAAAGAGCAAGCCGAAGAGACAGTGGCAAGACAAAACTCCCTGTTATGTTCTTAATTTAGGGAATAAACCTTGTGAGGACCAAGACTCAGTGGGGGACTCATCCTCCTTGAGCGGCCGGGCAGCATCAACAGTGTAGGACACTAATGTACAGATGGTGTGGTAATCATGTGACCCGTATTTAACTATTAAAAACTCTATAAGTCCATTGAGGACGTCCTGCAGGACCGCTAGTCCAATAGAAATCCAGGTTCCATTCAGTAATCGTCATAGTGTCATGGACGAAGAGCCTTTTACAACAGTACATTGTTATAAAGCAGCTTTACAGTGTTATAAGCCTTTAATCACCCAAAGAGCAAGCCGAAGCAACAGTGGCAAGACAAAACTCCCTGTTATGTTCCTAATTTAGGGAAGAAACCTTGGGAGTACCAAGACTCAGTGGGGGACTCCTCCTTGAGTGGTTGGGCAGCATCAACAGTGTAGGACACTAATGTACAGATTGTGTGGTGATCAGGTGACCTGTATTTAACTATTAAAAACTATATAAGTCCATTGAGGACGTCCTGCAGGACCGCCAGTCCAATAGAAATCCAGGTTCCATCCAGTAATCGTTGTAGTGTCATGGACGAAGAGCTTTTTACAACAGTACATTGTTATAAAGCAGCTTTACAGTGTTATACACCTTTAAACCCCCAAAAAGCAAGCCGAAGCAACAGTGGCAAGACAAAATCCCTGTCATGTTGTTATTTTATGGAAGAAACCTTGTGAGGACCAAGACTCAACAGTGTAGGACAGCCATGTACAGATGATCATGTGACCCGTATTTAACAATTAAAAACTCTATAAGTCTATTGAGGGCGTCCTGCAGGACTGCCAGTCCAATAAAAATCCAGGTTCCATCCAGTAATTGTCATAGTGTCATGGACGAAGAGCTTTTTACAGCAGTACATTGTCACAAAGCAGCTTTACAGTGTTATAAGCCTTTAATCACCCAAAGAGCAAGCTGAAGCAACAGTGGCAAGACAAAACTCCCTGTTATGTAGTTATTTCAAGGAAGAAACCTTGTGAGGACCAAGACTCAGTGGGGGACTCATCCTCCTTGAGCGGCCGGGCAGCATCAACAGTGTAGGACACTAATGTACAGATGGTGTGGTGATCATGTGACCCGTATTTAACTATTAAAAACTCTATAAGTCCATTGAGGGCGTCCTGCAGGACTGCCAGTCCAATAGAAATCCAGGTTCCATCCTGTAATGTTTGTAGCCGCAGAGCTTCAGCAGAACCATGGATGAAGAGCTGACCACACCTCCAGGAAATTAGCAACAGCTCAAAAGGAACAAGCAAGAAAAAGCAGTTAGAGCTAATAATGTCCAGTATGTAATTAATAACCAGAGTTTGATTGACACAGTGCATTATGTGACTCCAGCTGCCTATTCAGGGTTGGCGGTTCACCTTTGGCCCAGGTTAAATCCATGTGCAGGGCTGCTGTGGCATGTGGTGGCTGGCAGCCTGCAGTGCCATGGGCGCGCCGCCATGCGAGTGTAATGACCCAGTGCTGAGCATTTAATGACGGGAACTTTAATACGCTCTGTGCCGGATCAGTGATCGGCGTCTAGTGCAGCCACACCTGCGCCAGATCCATTACAATGGTTCCAGCTGTAATAACCGGCCGCCATGGGACATTGAGCACTCATTTTTACGAGCTTCATCATGAACATCATGACCATCATTGTACATTGTGATCTTCATGAGGCTTTTGTTCTTCAGGCCGTGGTACCTAAACCGTAATTAGCAAAGATAATGGTATTAATATGCAAGACGTTATATTTCCTTATGTATTTTAAAACTGCGTTCTGCAATTTGGCCACTAGAGGGCATGTTCTCCTCTCAGCGATAGGGATTCCCGATTCTTAATGTTCTCCACGTGTCCGCGTGGGTTTCCTCCGGGTTCTCTAGTTTCTTCCCACAGTCCAAAAACATGGATCAAGGTCAATTGAGTTCTCAAAATTGCCCCATATAAAGTGTGTCTGTGTGAGTGAGTGTGTGTCCAGTGATAAATTGGGGTCCTGTCCTGGGTGTATCTGCCCAGCGCCCGAAAGGTTCTCCCCTGGATGGGCTTGGGGAACCCCCTCACCCCGGGACAGGGCACCAATCGCTGGATACACACTCACTCACACAGACACACTTTATATGGGGCAATTTGGAGCATTGAATTTCCCTTAAATCCATGTTTTTTGGACTGTGGGAGGAAACTTGCGAACCCGGAGGAAACCCACGCGGACACGGGGAGGACATGAAAACTCCACCCAGAATGGGATTCGAACCTGGAATCCCCAGCACTGAGAGGAGAACGTACTAACCACTAGATGTTATTCATTAACTAGGATCTGGGCGGGGTTCCCCATGCCCATCTAGGTCAGAACGTTTCAGGCGCTGGGCAGATACACCCAGGACAGGACACCAATCTATCACTGGACACCCTCACTCACCGGCATCACCGGCCACTTTATTAGGTACAGCTCATCCATCCAATCCATCTGGTTCTCTACATACTTTGTTAGTCCTCTTTACTCGGTTCTCTGATGATCAGGACCCCCCACAGAGCAGGTGTTATTAGGGTGGTGGGTGACGGTACGAGTGGCTCCATCTCATCACCCTGTCTTTGTTTCCAGGGAGATAACTCCTACGTAAAGGACCGCTGGTGCATGTTCGATGGATTAATGGTGGTTTTTCTATGGGTCTCTCTTGTTCTCCAGGTAAAAAAATAATCTAGTTAACTAGTTACTTCACTGGTTTGTTGATTTGCCCACTTTAAATGTATTTCTCTACCCATCTCATCATCTAGGTGTTCGAAGTTGCTGAAATTGTGGACAAGATGTCGCCGTGGAGGATGCTACGCATCCCCCGTGCTCTCATAATGATCCGGGCCTTTCGGATTTATTTCAGATTCGAGTTGCCGCGGACTCGCATTACTAACATCCTGAAGTAAGTGCTTTGTTAAAGTTATTACTATGAGAGAACAGGAGTGTGGGTCCAATTTATTCATTCATTCATTTGTCTGGAGGGGGGGGGTTCCCCATGCCCATGCAGGGAAGAACATTTCGGCTGCTTAGCAGATACACCCAGGACAGGGCGCCAATCTATCACTGGGCATAAAGACACGCTTTATGGGGCAATTTAGAGCATTCAATTTACCTTGATCCATTTATTTTTTTGGACTGTGGGAGGAAACCGGAGAACCCGAAGGAAACCCACGCGGACACGGGGACATGGAAACTCCACCCAGATTGGGATTCCAACCGGGAATCCCTAGCGCTGAGAGGAGAACATGCTAACCACTAGATGTTATTCATTATCTTTTCCTTTGTCCTCTACTAGGGTCACGGGGGGTTCCCCATGCCCATCCAGGGGAGAACGTTTCGGGCGCTGGGCAGTTACACCCAGGACAGGACGCCAATCTATCACTGGACACACTCACTCACACAGACACACGCACATACTTTTTATGGGGCAATTTAGAGCATTCAATTTACCTTGAATTCATATTTTTCGACTGTGGGAGGAAACCAGAGAACCCGGAGGGAACCCTCGCGATGGGCAAGGAGAACATGGAAACTCCACCCAGATTGGGATTCGAACCTGGATCCCCAGCACTGAGATGGGGGGTGGGGGGGGTTCCCCATGGCCATCTAGGGGGGAACTTTTCAGACACTGAGCAGATACACCCAGGACAGGGCACCAATCTATGGGCAGAAACACACTCTATATGGGGCAATTTAGAGCATTCAATTTACCTTGAATCCATATTTTTCGACTGTGGGAGGAAACCGCCAAACCCGGCGGAAACCCACACGGATACGGACTGAACATGGAAACTCTGTGGCTTAGTGGTTAGCATGTTCTCCTCTCTGCACTGGGGATCCGATGCCAATCTGGGTGGAGTTTCTAAGTCCTTCCCGTGTTTGTGTGGGTTTCCTCCAGGTTCTCCGGTTTAACACATTCCAAAAACATGATTCAAGGTAAACTGAACACTCCAAATTGCCCCTATATGATGTGAGTGTACCGTATGATAGATTAGCCCAGCGCCTGAAACGTTCTCCCCTGGATGGGCATGAGGAACCCCCCCGCGACCCTAGCATGATAATGGATGGATGAATGAATGTTGTACTGTGTTAATCTTTGTTCTGTTACTTGTGTTTTGTATTAAAGGCGATCCGGAGAGCAGATTTGGAGTGTGTCTATATTTTTGCTCTTCTTCCTCCTGCTGTATGGAATTCTCGGCGTTCAGATGTTCGGCACTTTTAATCATCACTGCGTGACAAATGACACGGAGCGAGGGTAAGTCATCACGCATGTCCAAAAAAGGTAATGAGCTCTACCAGAGATGGCGCTATAGAGCAATGAGAAGAACGTTAGGAACAACCTGCTTTCCGATTACGAACAAGACCAAAAAATAAAGAATTTTAATAATAATAACATGGGCAGCACGGTGGCTTAGTGGTTAGCATGTTCTCCTTTCAGCGCTAGGGATTCCCGGTTCGAATCCCCATCTGGGTGGAGTTTCCATGTTCTCCCCGTGTCCGCGTGGGTTTCCTCCGGGTTTTCTGGTTTCCTCCCACAGTCCAAAAACATGGATCAAGTTAATTAAATTCTCCTAATTGCCCCATATAGAGTGTGTCTGAGTGAGTGAGTGTGTGCCCAGCGATGGATTGGCGCCCTGTCCTGGGTCTATCTGCCCAGCGCCCGAGACGTTCTCCCCTGGATGGACATGGGGAACCCCACCGCGACCCTAATAGAGGATGAAGTGGGAGATAATGAATGAATGAATGAATGAAAAATAATAATAACAATAACAATATCATTTATAACAATAAATGCTTAATAAGGTAATTATTGTGAATAAATCTCAGGCGAGACGTTGATTGGCCAGATGCGTAGTGTAGGGCTGCGAATCTCTCAGTGTCTGGCGATTCGATTCGATTCTGATTTTTGAGGTCATGATAATGAGCTCTACCAGAGATGGCGCTATAGAGCAATGAGAAGAACGTTAAGAATTACGATTACGAACAAGTTTTAATAATAATAACAATAACAATATCATTTATAACAATAAATGCTTAATAAGGTAATTATTGTGAATAAATCTCAGGCGAGACTTTGATTGGCCGGATTCGTCACGATACGATTCAGAATCGATTTTCGATTCAGAAATGATTTTATATAAGGTGGCACGGTGGCTTAGTGGTTAGCATGTTCTCCTCTCAGCACTAGGGATTCCCGGTTCGAATCCCCATCTGGGTTGAGTTTCCATGTTCTCCCCGTGTCTGCGTGGGTTTCCTCCGGCTTCTCCAGTTTCCTCCCACAGTCCAAAAACATGGATCAAGTTAATTAAATTCTCCTAATTGCCCCATATAGAGTGTGTCTGTGTGAGTGAGTGTGTCCCCAGCGTAGATAGATTGGCGTCCTGTCCTGAGTGTATTTGCCCAGCGCCTGAAACGTTCTCCACTGTATGGGCATGGGGAACCCCCCGCGACCCTAATATAGGATAAAGTAGAGGGCGGAGTTTCCATGTTCTCCCCGTGTCCATGTCCGGTTTCCTCTCACAGTCCAAAAACATGGATTTAAGGTTTATTAAATGCTCTAAATTGCCCCATATAGTGTGTTAGGATGTGTCGATGTGAGTAAGTGTGTGTCCAGTGATAGAACCCGAAACGTTCTCCCCTGGATGGGCATGAGGCATGGGGAACCCCCCCGCGACCCTGATAGAGGATAAAGCGGAAGATAATGGATGGATGAATTAATAAAATCTAGTGGTTAGCATGTTCTCCTCTCAGCACTAGGGTTTCCCGGTTCGAAATCTGGGTCTCCATGTTCTCCACGTGTTCGCGTTGGTTTCCTCTCACAGTCCCAAAAACATGGATTCAAGGTCAACTGAGTGCTCCAAATTGCCCCTTATAGACTGTGTCTGTCGCCCTCACCTGGTTGTATCCATCCAGCCCCTGAAACGTCCCCTGATGGGCATGGGGAACCCCCCCTCCTATAAACAGGTGATACATTTTGGCTGTTTGCTAATCACTGGTGGAGATGGTGCGATGGAGGCGGCTCGGAAACAAAGCCTCTACTCCACTAATCACAATAATTAGCCGTGTTTGCGTCGTCTGGGCTTGGCGCAGACATGTCTTCCCGACGGCGAGTGCACTCTCTGTCCGTGATTCTAGTCCTCTTGAGGGAATGGCTGGAATACATTTGCATTCGTTAGATTCTGCATTCCGAGGCTCGTTACAGGTTAAATACGCTGTCGACGGCGCCTCCTAAGATATACGGGACGCGAGTGGGTTCCGCTCTCCCTCATCACGCCATCCTTCGCAATCGGTCAGTGTCAATTCTCGCGGCCAATCTGTCCGGGACCCACGTCCTTGAGACAAAGTCGCGTGGATTAGATGTGGACGGCGGATGAGACGCAAAGGCGGGGCCACCGATGGGATTTGTTTGAAATGCCTGAAATGTTCTCCCCTTGATGGGAATGGGGAACCAATCCCCCCTACACACACGCACACACACACACACACACACAAGCACACACACACACACACGTGTGATGCGATCATTTTAGCCTTAGAAGGAAACTTAACATGTTCAGCAGCTACATGAAAGTAAGTTAATAATTCCATCCATCCATCATCTTCCGCTTTAAAATAGAGAACCCGGAGGAAACCCCCGCGGACACTGGGAGAACATGAAAACTCCACCCAGATTGGGATTCCAACCGGGAATGAGAGGAGAACATGCTAACCACTAGATGTTATTCATTATCTTCTGCTTTATCCTCTACAAGGGTCGAGGGGGGGAACAATAGAGAACCTTTCGGGCGCTGGGCAGATACACCCAGGACAGGACGCCAATCTATCGCTGGGCACACACTCACTCACACAGAAACACTCTATATGGGGCAATTTGGAGAACTCAGTTGACCTTGATCCATGTTTTTGGACTGTGGGAGGAAACTGGAGAACCCGGAGGAAACCCACGCGGACACAAGGAGAACATGGAAACTCCACCCAGATTGGGATTCGAACCTCGATCCCCAGCGCTGAGAGGAGAACATGCTAACCACTAAGCCACCGTGCCGCCCAAGTTAATAATTCTTTAATAAAATAATAATGTAAAAAGAATTGTTAGCATGTTCTCCTCTCAGCGCTGGGGATCCAGGTTCGAATCCCAATCTGGGTGAAGTTTCCATGTTCTCCCCGTGTCCGCATGGGTTTCCTTTGGGTTTTCTCCCACAGTTTAAAAACATGGATTCAAGGTAACCCGAATGCCCCATATAGTGTGTGTGTGTGTGTGTGTGTGTGTGAGTCTGTGTGAGTAAGTGTGTACCCAGTGATATATTGGCTCTGTCCTGGGTGTATCTGCCCAGCGCCATGGGGAACCACCACCCCGACTTCCACACACACACACACACACACACATACATGTAACCCTATTAGAGTTCTAAGTTGGACCCAGGTTCGAATCCCGATCTGGGTGGGGTTTCCATGTCCTCTCCGTGTCCGGGTTCTCCAGTTTCCTTCTACAGTCTAAAGACAGACTAGAA
>JAFMOD010001739.1:22580-50198 GCA_019802435.1 Corydoras maculifer
ATTAAAAAACTGGTACACTTTTTGACATGAAGGCTAATCGCTGAGTGACAGGTTTCTGGTTTCTTTAAAAATGAAATACTGCCATCTAGTGTAATTACAGAACAATGTACTGTATATCGTGCATTGATACGAATGTGAAGCAGAGGTGAGTATTATTGCCAATAATGTCACGGCTGGACAAACGGCTCAGCCAATCAGATAAGGACTGGAACAATCCGTTTTATAATAAAGCAGTAAGACGTAATCTAGTACACATTTTGAAGTGAACGCTGATCGCTGAGTAACAGGATTCCGGTTTCTGTAAAAATGAACTACTGCCATCCAGTAGCCAAATTGATACGAATGTGAAGTGCTCAGTTAATAATGTGTTAATAATGTCATGCAAGGCTCATTTCTAAACCATTTAATATAACTGAAATTTAAAGAGAAGCCCAAATTCCCTCCAAACTACTATATATTCATTCATTCATTCATTATCTTCCGCTTTATCCTATATTAGGGTCGGGGGGGGGGGGGGTTCCCCATGCCCATCCAGGGGAGAACGTCTCGGGCGCTGGTCAGATACACCCAGGACGGGGTGCCAATCTATCGCTGGGCACACACTCACTCACACAGACACACTCTATATGGGGCAATTTGGAGAACTTAATTGACTTGATCCATGTTTTTGGACTGTGGGAGGAAACCGGAGAACCCGGAGGAACCCCTAGCACTGAGAGGAGAACATGCTAACCACTAAGCCATCGTGCCACCCGCCTATTTATAAACTATTAGGGTCGCGGGGGGGGGGGGTTCCCAATCCATCGCTGTAAATGACATTTAATTGTTTTAAATGATTTCATCCTAAACGAAATCCTAAACATAATTTAATTTAGTTTTCTCTATTAATATCGCATTAGTTAAATGTTAGAAATACTTGATGTGTGTTTTCATCCTGCTGATATTCTTTCCTCTCTTTTCTTTTTCTTCCCTTTGGTGTGGCAGATGTTTCATGAGGATGCGTCTGGAGGATGGCAGCTTGTGGCGGTGGATGTGAATAAACCACATGGCCGTGCCCCCGCCTGCCTGCAGGTACCAGACATGCCAGTTAACAGCACTGACATTCCCCTCAGCCTGGTCATGCTGCCATATCTAATACCGTGCCACACCACCACATGTGTAAGAAATGTGCTGAAGGCCATTAAGCGATAGGTGTGTTAGATTTTCAGAACGTTGCCAGAACGCTCTGGAGTTTTTCCAAGAGAGAAATGTGGCACAAATACTCATAATATATATTTATATACGAATAAATTAGCTTTTCTGTATTACATATAGAGCTTAGTATTTGATTTAGGTTCTCCCCGTGTCCGCGTGGGTTGCCTCTGGGTTCTCCGGTTTCCTCCCATAGTCCAAAAACTTGGATTCACGGTAAATTGAATGCTCTAAATTGCCCCATACAGTCTGTATGTCTGTGTGTGAGTAAGCTTGCCCAGCCATACACCCAGTCCTGGGTGTATCTGCCCAGCGCCCGATACTTTTTACCATGAATGGGCATAGGGAGCGGTGAGAGGAGAACATGCTAACCACTAAGCCACCTTCATTTGCAAGTCCATCCATCCATTATCTTCCGCTTTATCCTCTACTAGGGTCGCGGGGGGTTCCCCATGCCCATCCAGGGGAGAACGTTTCAGAGGATAAAGCGGAAGATAATGGATGGATGGACTTAAAAATGAGGGTGGCTTAGTGGTTAGCATGTTCTCCTCTCACCGCTGGGGATTCCCGGTTCGAGTCCCAAACTGGGTGGAGTTTCCATGTTCTCCCCGTGTCCGGTTTCCTCCGGGTTCTCCGGTTTCCTCCCACAGTCCAGAAAAATGGATACAGGTGAATTGAATTCTCCAAATTGGCCCATATAGAGTGTTTTAGTGTGAGTGATTGATAGATTGGCGCACTGTCCTGGGTGTATCTGCCCAGTGCCCGAAACGTTCTCCCCTGGATGGGCATGGAGAACCCCCCCCCCCCAACTCTAGTAAAGGATAAAGTGGAAGATAATGGATGGATGTAACAGAAGGCTTTTAAGTCTCTGATGGCAATGGGATAACTTTATTGTTTTCTAGGTTTTTGTGATGGAGGAAGATGGAGGGACTCCTCGTTCTCTCCTGATTACTCTTTTTTTGGCTTAGTTTTTTTTTTCTATGGGAAAAATTTAGATTTGTAAAGTATTGTAGCTTGGACAATTTTTAAGCTACAAACACGAGTGATTTGACACCCACTCCCTAAAACCATTGCATTTTCTATTCACTTTATTCATAGTACATAATCACAAAGCAGCTTTACAGTGTTATAAGCCTTTAAACCCCCAAAGAGCGAGCCGAAGCGACAGTGGCAAGACAAAACTCCCTGTTATGTTGTTATTTTAGGGAAGAAACCTTGTGAGGACCAAGACTCAGTGGGGGACTCATCCTCCTTGAGCGGCCGGGCAGCATCAACAGTGTAGGACACAATGTACAGATTGTGTGGTGATCAGGTGACCCCATATTTAACAATTGAAAACTCTATAAGTCCATTGAGGACGTCCTGCAGGACTGCCAGTCCAAAAGAATTCCAGTTTCCATTCAGTAATTGTCGTAGAGTCCTGGACGAAGAGCCTTTTACAACAGTACATTGTCACAAAGCAGCTTTACAGTGTTATAAGCCTTTAAACCCCCAAAGAGCAAGCCGAAGAGACAGTGGCAAGACAAAACTCCCTGTTATGTTGTTATTTTAAGGAGGAAATGTTGTAAGGACCAAGGCTCAGTGGGGGACTCATCATTTTTGAGCGGCCGGGCAGCATCAACAGTGTAGGACACAATGTACAGATTGTGTGGTGATCATGTGACCCCATATTTAACAATTGAAAACTCTATAAGTTCATTGAGGACGTCCTGCAGGACCGCCAGTCCAATAGAAATCCAGGTTCCATTCAGTAATTGTCATAATGTCATGAATGAAGAGCTTTTTACAATAGTACATTGTCACAAAGCAGCTTTACAGTGTTATAAGCCTTTAAACCCGACAGTGGCAAGACAAAACTCGCTGTTATGTTGTTATCTTAAGAAAGAAACCTTGTGAGGACCAAGGCTCAGTAAAGGACTCATCCTCCTTGAGCGGCCGGGCAGCATCAACAGTGTAGGACACTAATGTACAGATTGTGTGATGATATACGTATACATTGTGTCTCCTACGACCACACTGCAACCCCAATGAGCTATTGTGTTAATTACGGGAGCGGGGATTGAGTATCCTCTCCTTTTTTTTTTAGATGTCAGCTTTTGCAGAGAATGCGGTAAAAGCCTTGGGATTTGGTTTTGATAGAACACTCAGGGATGGGGCTTTTATCCAGAGCACCTGTGTCTGTGTCTGAGCTTCAGCACTGGCTCCAGTGAGGTGACAAAAATAGCCTTCAAGGGAGATGCAACACCTGGGTTTACCAACATGTCGTACTTTTTACGAAACTTTAGCATGAATATTCAGTACCTACTTTGGCTGAAGGCGTCCTTGCTGGGCAAAAATAGACAATCAGTAAGTTTGCTTAATTAATGCCGCCGTATCTACAAGCCGACATCCTCTGAAATCAGGCCAGGAAAACTTTGAGTTGTTGCGGGATGCTACAAGCCTCAGACCCGACGTAGCTAAAGATTCAGACAAGCTTTTTTTCGAGGTTTGGTTTGTCAAATTAAGTTCTAACAGTCCCAAGAGAACTTAGAAGGAAGGCTTACAAGTAGAACTGAGTACTAAGAGCTTAAGGACGGCTTATTGAAAAGGTCTGACCTTTGCCGGGTTTTAGGATGATTAGTAACAGACGATAGTCTTTTAGCGATGGGGCGTGACCAGGTTCCAATCCCAATCTGGGTGGACTTTCCATGTTCTCCCCGTGTCCACATGGGTTTCTCCGGTTTGCTCCCACAGTCCAAAAACATGGATCAAGGTCATTTGAATTCTCCAAATTGCCCCATATAGAGTGTGTATGTGGGTGAGTGTACAATGCAATAGATTGGTGCCCTTTCTTGGGTGTATCTGCTCAGCGCCTCAAATGTTCTCCCCAGGATGGGCATGGGGAACCCCCCCACGACCCTAGTAGAGGATCAAGCGGAAGATAATGGATGGATGGATAGTGGCCGCAGGTTCGAATCCCAATCTGGGTGAAGGTTCCATGTTCTCCCCGTGTCCACGTGGGTTTCATCTGGGTTCCCCGGTTTCCTACCACAGTCCAAAAACATGGATCAAAGTCAATTGAATTCTCCAAATTGCCCCATGTAGAGTGTGTGAGTGAGTGAGTGTACCATGTGATAGATTGGCGCCCTGTCCTGGGTGTAACTGACCAGCGGCCGAGACCAGTGGTTCTCCCCTGGATGAGCATGGGGAACCCACCACACGTTCTCCCCGTGTCTGCGTAGGTTTTCTCCAGGTTCTCCGGTTTCCTCCTACAGTCCAAAAACATGGATTAAGGTCAATTTTATTCTCCAAATTGCCCCATATAGAGTGAGTGAGTTTGTCTATGTGAGTGATTGTGTGTCCAGTGATAGATTGGCATCCTGTGCTGGGTGTATCTGCCCAGCGCCCGACACGTCCTTCCCTGGATGGTCATGTGGAACCCCCGTGACCCTGGTAGAGGATAAAGTGGAAGATAATGGATGAATGGATGGATAGTGGCCGCAGTTTATAAAAAAACATCGGGAAAATAATTTACTGTATATCATGCATTGATACGAATGTGGGCAGCACGGTGGCTTAGTGGTTGGCATGTTCGCCTCTCAGTGCTAGGGATCTCCGTCTCGAATCCCAATCTGGGTGAAGTTTCCATGTTCTCACCGTGTCCGTGTGGGTTTCCTCTGGGTTCTCCGGTTTCCTCCTACAGTCCAAAAACATGGATCAAGGTCAATTGAATTCTCCAAATTGCCCCATATAGAGTGTGTCTGTGTGAGTAAGTGATTGATTGGAGCTCTGTCCTGGGTGTATCGGGCCCAGCGCCCGAAACATTGTTTTCCTTGACCCAAGCAGAAGATAATAGATAGTGGTGGACATTCTTGTGTCTAAAATTCCAAAAAGATCGTCTTCACCTTCCGCATTGGTCGGTTCTCCTGTGGTCTGCAACGGATGCAGCAAGGAAGAACCATCTGGCTTTGGAGTACGAGCTATTAAATTGTGTTCGACATCTCGGTCATGCACTGATGTGCCGTCAGCGAAATCAGTGAAAGTAGGCCAGAGCACCTTAGGTTCCATCCACAAACGTGGGCTCCGTGTGTTCCACAGTTAAAGACTCTGGGAAGAAATGTGAAAGTCAAACGCTCGCAAACCACCGGGGAGCGCCGAGGCAGACGGCACACAGGCTACGGCAGCGAGCTTTCAACCCGGAATCATGTGAATATTTTGGCATCTGTTGAACTGGGTGCACTGGGGAACGGATTCAGGACTCCGAGGGAATGGAGTCTGTTATATTGTCTACGCCGAAGCATCCTTGATCCTCGGGGAGGCCAAGTGTTCTAAGCCGTAAATGTCAAACTGCTTTGTCATGTGTTCTCTTAGAGACAGTAACCCTTTCTTGCCATATAAGGCAATCCCGCTATTGTTATATTTTTATCTTTCCCCATTCTTGTCTCTAGCTATCAACACCATTTATAGGTATCAACACCATTTTGGCGGGACACGTCCGGCTCATTGGTGATATGGGTGCTTGTGTACAGCAAATGAATCGGTCTACCCGTTCCCAAGATATTCCAATTTTTACTAGCCAAAATTCCCATTCACTTTGTGTTTTGGTGAAATTCCGAGCCAATTTTCTAGCAACATAAATGCCGGAGTCGGCGAAATCTTGGGAAAACCAGCTTGGATTTTCAAAGTAGTCTAGCTCTGTCAATTTTTTAGCTACAGACATGAAACTTGCCACGTCCCAAGTGACTTGCCGTGACACCCACCAACAACAACCACTTTACAATCGCTGTCAAGTGACTTGCCGAGATGACCCGTTTCGATCGACCCGTTCCCAGGATATTTAAAATTTTCCGTGCCAAAATTTCCATTCACTTTGCATTTTGGTGAAATTCCGAGCCAATTTTCTAGCAACATAAACACTGGAGTCGGAGATATCATGTGAAAACGATCTCAGATTTTTAAAGTAGTCTAGCTCTGCCAATTTTTGAGCTACAGACATGAAACTCGCCACATCGCAAGTCCCATTGCCGCGACACCCACCAACTACAACCACTTTACAATCGCTGCAATCACACTTGCGTTTTCTTTAGCAAATACACCTCTCTAGTTACAATTTTTTAGCTATCAACACAATTTTGGCAGGACACGTCCGGCATATTGGTGAGATGGGTGCTTGTTTACTGCTAAGGAATCGGTCGACCTGTTCCCAAGATATTCCCTTTTTTCCGAGGGTTAGGTTCCCGTTCCTCTGCAATGTAGCAGCGTTATAATTCTTGCATTATATTTAAGGCTTTATAAACCCATCCCACTCTCATCTAAACAATTTATAAGCTAGTAAACACTTACAGTAAACAATTTAGCATTATATATAGCATAAAATGGTGAAAACTCCAATACAGATTGATATATATTTAAAAAACAACCCCGACATACCGTGAAGCCTCGAGAACTGATCCGCGATATGCTCCATGTGCTGATGGGCTTCATTGATTGGTAGGGGCACAGATGTTCTGGACAAGAGAAGGGCCGTGTCCAAACTCTGATGCTGGAACCGAATGTAGATAAAACAGAACCTGAATTCAATGATTAGGAGCTAATCCCCAAACCAAAAGCCTATGTCATTTTAGGTCCATTCATCCATCTATTATCTTCCACTTTATCCTCTACTAGGGTCATGGTGGGGTTCTCCATGCCCATCCAGGGGAGAACGTTTCGCGAGCTGGGCAGATACACCCAGGACAGGGCGCTAATCTATCACTGGGCACACACTTACTCACACAAACACACTCTATATGGGGCAATTTAGAGAATTCAATTAACCTTGAATCAATATTTTTGGACTGTGGGAGGAAACCGGTGAAGGTGGGGGACACCCACGTGGACATGAACATGGAAATTCCACCCAGATTGGGATTCGAATCTGAATCCCCAGGATGTGCTAAGCACTGAGTCACTCTGCTACAGGAAATCATCATGATTAGACAAAAGAGACATTAAAGTTCTAACTGGACACACACTCACTCTATATGGGGCAATTTGGAGATCTCAATTGACCTTGATCCATGTTTTTGAACTGCGGGAGGAAACCGGAGAACCTGGAGGAAACCCACGCAGACACGGAGAGAACATGGAAACTCCACCCAGATTGGGATTGGAACCGGGAATCCCTAGTGCTGAGAGGAGAACATGCTAACCACTAAGCCACCGTGTTCTCCGCCCTCGTTTTAGGTCGTAGCTTTTATTTCTCCACCCACAACCTAAGAGCTACATTATGTTAGAAACTTATACTGCACTGAAGCAATTTCTAAAGCAAGATGTACTTTCCTTTTTTCTTACGTCCAAAGCTTTCACCGCTGTCGTCATTAAGGCACAAAAAATCAATGCTCTTTATTCTTTGTATTGAAAGAGAATAAAAAAAAGGAATTAGTGCTTCTTTGAAATGTTATTGACCCTTACGAATAAAAGCATTTTTATATATATATATATTTATTTGGCCTAGCCCTAGAACGCAGAAATCAACCATCCATCCATTATCTTCTGCTTTATCCTCTATTAGGGTCATGGGGGGGGTTCCCTATGCCCATCCTGGGGAGAACGTCTCGGGCGCTGGGCAGATAGACCCAGGACAGGACGCCAATCTATCACTGGACACACACTCACTCACACAAACACCCTCTATATGGGGCAATTTGGAAAATTCAATTGAACACTATCCATGTTTTTGGACTGTGGGAGGAAACCAGAGAACCTGGAGGAAACCCATGCAGACATGGGGAGAACATGGAAACTCCACCCAGATTGGGATACTAACCTGGATCCCCAGCGCTGAGAGGAGAACCGCTTAGTCACCGTGCCGCCCACGGAAAAGTTATGTCTGTAACAGTGGGTGGAGGCAGTGGCTTGGGAGTTTCATGCCGCGTCCTCATTGGGAGGCTAAATTATGGAGAGAGCAACAATCAGTTTTAATATGGTTACTACCTAGACGTTGTGGCAAGCCGGGCACATTGTTGCACCGTAAACTTGTATGTTATAATACATTCATTCATTCATTGTCTCCCGCTTTATCCTCTATTAAAGTCGCGGTGGGGTTCCCCATGCCCATCCAGGGGAGAACGTCTCGGGCGCTGGGCAGATACACCCAGGACAGGATGCCAATCTATCACTGGGCATACACTCACTCACACAGACAAACGCTATATGGGGCAATTTGGAGAACTCAATTGACTTGATCCATGTTTTTGGACTGTGGGAGGAAACCGGAGAACCCGGAGGAAACCCACGCAGGCACGGGGAGAACATGGAAACTCCACCCAGATGGGGATTCGAACCTGGAATTCCTAGCGCTGAGAGGCGAACGTGCTAACCACTTAGCCACCGTGCCGCATGTTATAATTCATTCATTCATTATCTCCCGCTTATCCTCTATTAGGGTCGCAGTGGGGTTCCCCATGCCCATCCAGGGGAGAACGTTTCGGGTGCTGGGCAGATACACCCAGGACAGGGCGCCAATCCATCGCTGGGCACACACTCACTCACACAGACACACACTAAACGGGGCAATTTTTGAGAATTCAATTAACTTGTTCCATGTTTTTGGACTGTGGGAGGAAACCGGAGAACCCGGAGGAAACCCACACAGACACGGGGAGAACATGGAAACTCCACCCAGATGGGGATTCGAACCAGGAATCCCTAGCGCTGAGAGGCGAACGTGCTAACCACTTAGCCACTGTGCCTCATGTTATAATATATATTGTAATATATATTGTTATATATATATATATATATTATATAACAATATATGCTTGGATTTACTCCGGGTTCTCCAGTTTCCTCCCACAGTCCAAAAACCATGGATTCAAGGTGAATTGAATGCCCTAAATTGCCCCATATAGAGTGTGTTTGTGTGAGCGAGTGTGCCCAGTGATAGATTTGTGTCCTGTCCTGGGTCTATCTGCCCAGCGCCCGAACCGTTCTCCCCTGGATGGGCATGGTGAACCGCCCTCTCCCCTCCTCAGTCCTGGTAGAGGATAAGGTGGAACATAATGATTGAATGAATAAATTAATTAAAATAAATAATATTACTATATATAACAATATATGGTTGGGTTTCCTCTGGGTTCTCCGGTTTTCCACATTCCAAAACACATGGATTCAAGGTGAATTTAATGCTCTAAATTGCCCCATATTATGTATATGTGTATATGTGTGTGTGTGAGTGAGTGTGTGCCCAGTGATAGATTGGCGTCCTGTCCTGGGTGTATCTGCCCAGCCCCCGAAATGTTCTCCCCTGGATGGGCATGGGAAACCCCCCCCACAACCCTATTAGAGGATAAAGTGGAAGATATTGAATAAACATATTAAAGGCAGCACAGTGGCTTAGTGGTTAGCATGTTCTCCTCTCACTGCTGGGGATTCCCGGTTCGAATCCCAATTTGGGTGGAGTTTCCATGTTCTCCCTGTGTCCGCGTGGGTCTCCTCCGGGTTCTCCGGTTTCCTCTCACAGTCCAAAAACCATGGGTTCAAGGTGAATGAAATGCTCTAAATTGCCCCATATAGAGTGTGTTTGTGTGAGTGAGTGTGCCCAGTGATAGATTGGCATCCTGTCCTGGGTGTATCTGCCCAGCGCCCGAAACTTTTTCCCCTGGATGGGCATGCGGAACCCCCACCCCCACCCCCACCCCCACCCCAGCCCTAGTAGAGGATTAAGTGGAAGATAATGAATGAATGGATAAATTATTTAAATAACAAGCAAAGATTATTATAATGCATGTTATTGCTTGTGTACTTGTTTCTCGCTTTAAGACGGCTGACGCGAGCCCCGGTGGTCCACAGGCCGGTCGCTCGTGCCATGCTGCTTGGCTGCGGTTCAATGGCGTCTGTTGGAAGCGAGAGGCCAAGAGCAGCGTACACTCCCAGTGTGCATCTGATTGATCGACTCTATTATGAGGCAGCAAAGAGTGATTGATTCGATTCAGTCTGTCGTTCTTTAGACTTCAGTGAGGAATGGGTCAAGCTGCTCAGTCATAGCAAGAAATATACAATTTCTAAGTGGGGTTATATATTGCTGCTCTCGGACCCATGACACTGAATGGCCAGAAAAGGGATTAATATTCGGGAGCATTGATTTGTTCACTACTGCAACGTGACAATGATAAATGTTTACATGGTTTAAAAATGGAGCTTTCCCATTTTCCAAATGGAGGCCTGTGGTGTTCATTAAAATTAGTGTTAATGCTTTTTTTTTTTTGCTGAGCAAACACAATTTTTAAGGGAACATTCATTTATTCATCATCATGGTTGTGTGTGGGGGGTTCCCCATGCCCATCCATGGGAGAACGTTTCGGGCACTGGGCAGATACACCCAGGACAGGGCACCAAACTCACACTGGATGCACTCACTCACACAGACACATACTATATAGGGCCATTTAGAGCATTCAATTTACCTTGAATCAATGTTTTTGGACTGTGGAAACAGACGCAGACACGGGGAGTACATGGAAACTCCACCCAGATTGGGATTCGAACCTGGATTCCCAGCGCTGGGAGGAGAACATGCTAACCAGTAACCCAACGTGTCGCAAAGATTACATTATGTCGCATCACATGAAATGATCTTCCGCTTTATATTCCATTAGGGTCGCGGGGGGATTCCCTATGCCACCCAGGGGAAAACATTTCAGGCGCTGGGCAGATACACCCAGGACAGGGCGCCAATCTATCACTGGGCACACACTCACTCACACACACATACACTATATGGGGCAATTTAGATACATGGTTGTACTGTGGGAGGAAACCGGAGATCCCGGAGGAAACTGACGTGGACACAGGGAGAACATGGAAACTCCACCCGGATTGGGATTCAAACCTGGATCCCAAGCACTGACATCCTAATGTGCTAACCACTTTGCCAAAATTACATTATATTGCATCACATGAAATTATCTTCCACTTTATCCTCTATTAGGGTCGGGGGGGTTCCTCATGCCCATCCAGGGCAGAATGTTTCGGGCGCTGGGCAGATACAACCAGGACAGGATGCCATTCTATCACTGGGCACTCTAACCGGGCACTAACACAGACATACACACAAACATACTCTATATGGGGCATTTTGGAGAATTTAATTCACCTTGAATCCTTCCCATCCTTCATACAATTACAAATATTAATACCAGCTATTTCAAATTGATCAGCTATCTGAAAATATCTAAATATGGTGTTAAATAGTCATCGACTGTACTGTAGTCGCTACCTGGTTAGATGATATTGTTCTAGAACATCTAGAACATCATACTCATATCCTCACTCAGTATGAAAAAATTGATGTGTTTTTAAAGGCTGGTCATAATACACTTGCCTTGACGCAAATAACAGGCCATTTCCTATTTGTCTCCATAGCAACTGATGCGTTCCTCGATGTTCCACATGTTTATCTTAAGCATGGTGGCTGTGGATGTGATTGTAGCTTCCAGCAACTATTACAAGGGCAAGGACCACAAAAAGAACTACGACAAGTTCTACCTAGCGGAGGTAAGTCGTTTCGACACATAGATTAAATCTAAATGCCAGGAAGACCATCTATAGAACATTTTAAGAATAAGCAGGATCTAATTTATACTAACAAAAGAAGCTCACTGACTCGCTGACCCATCGCTAATTTGCTTCCCGTGTAGGTAGAAGGTAGAAGGCTGAAATTTGGCAGACCCATTCCTTGAAGTTTAAGTAATTTATTTATATGGCGTTTTTTACAATGGTACATTGTCACAAGCAGTGGCAAGACAAAACTCCCTGTTATGTCGTTATTTTAAGGAAGAAACCTTGTGAGGACCAAGACTCAGTGGGGGACTCATCCTCCTTGAGCGGCCGGGCAGCATCAACAGTGTAGGACACTAATGTACAGATTGTGTGGTGATCATGTGACCCGTATTTAACAATTGAAAACTATATAAGTCCATTGAGGACGTCCTGCAGGACCACCAGTCCAATAGAAATCCAGGTTCCATCCAGTAATCATCGTAGTGTCATGGATGAAGAGCTTTTTACAACAGTGCATTGTCACAAAGCAGCTTTACAGTGTTATAAGCCTTAGAACCCCCAAAGAGCAAAGCAAAGCAAGAGTGGCAAGACAAAACTCCCTGTTTTATTGTCATTTTAAGGAAAAAAACTGAAAACTTGGGAGGACCAAGACTCAGTGGGGGACTCATCCTCCTTAAGCGGCCGGGCAGCATCAACACTGTTTAAGTAACCATTAAGTAATAACCATCACTGACTAGAGCAGCAGAACTAAAAGGGGCAGATACTGCAGACTACTTAGTTGAGAGGGCATTGGTATACCAACACCAAATACAGTGGTATGAAAAAGTGTTTGCCCCCTTCCTTATTTCTTGCATGTTTGTCACACTTAAATGATTCGGAACATCAAACCTATCCATCCATTATCTTCTGCTTCATCCTCTATTAGGGTCGCGGGGGGTTCTCCATGCCCATCCAGGGGAGAACGTCTCGGGCGCTGGGCCGATACACCCAGGACAGGGCACCAATCTATCGCTGGACACCCTCACTCACACACACACAAACACACTCTGTATGGGGCAATTTGGAGAATTCACTTGACCTTGATGCATGTTTTTGTACTGTGGGAGAAAACCGGAGAACCCGGAGGACACCCACACGAAGAACATGGAAACTCCATGTTAGACCCCCTATAATAAGTTATTCATTCATTATCCAAAGTTTAATCCTCTACAAGGGTCGTGGGGGTGGGGGGTGGATCCTCATGCCCATCCAGGGGAGAACGCCTTGGGCGCTGGGCAGATACAACCAGGACAGGGTGCCAATCTATCACTGGGCACACACTCACTCACACAGACACACTCTATATGAGGCAATTTGAAGAATTCAGTTGACCTTGATCCATGTTTTTGGACTGTGGGAGGAAACCGGAGAACCCGGAGGAAACCCACGCCGACACGGGGAGAACATGGAAACTCCACCCAGATGGGGATTCTAGTGCTGAGATGAGAACGCGCTAACCACTAAGCCACTGTGACGCCGGAACATTAAACCAATTTAAATATTAGTCAAAGACAACTCATTTTTAAATGAAGGTGTTTATTATTAATAAACCTACATGGCCCTGTGTGAAAAAGTGATTGCCCCCTCGTTCAAATATACCATCACTGTGGTTTCTGACACCTGAGTACACTGTCTCTAGCCACACCCAGACCTGATTATGGCCTGACATCACCACTATAGGACCTGCCTGACAAAGTGAAGTCCCCCAAAGACTCTTAAAAGCTAAACATGCCGAGATCCAAAAAAATTCAGGAACAATAGAGAAAGAAGGTAATTGAGGTAATCTCTCAGTCTGGAAATCCATTGTTAGGGTGACCAGATATGATTTAATTTGAGAACCACTGTGAAATAGTATGAAAGCTTCATGCTTACAGTTTTCTTAAATTATATAAAAGTTATATATACATATACATCATCCATCCATTATCTTCCGCTTTATCCTCTATTAGGGCGGGGGGGTTCCCCATGCCCATCCAGGGGAGAACGTCTCGGGCCCTGGGCAGATACACCCAGAACAGATCACTGGACACACACTCACTCACAAAGACATACTCTATATGGGGCAATTTGGAGACTCAATTGACTTGATCCACTTTTTTGGACTGTGGGAGGAAATCGGAGAACCCGGAGGAAACCCACACGGACACGCAGAGAACATGGAAACTCCACCCAGATGGGGAATCGAATCGGGAATCCCTAGCGCTGAGAGGAGAACATGCTAACCACTAAGCCACCGTGCCGCCCTTTATATACATATACTGTTAGGAGAAATACAGGAAAGTCATACCCTCATTAAAGCACATTAAACTGGCTGTTATGTTTAATTGCACACTTTTAATTGTACAATTGTACCCTTTTTTGCAGTCTGTTATGTGCTAAAGAGGTAGAGTAGAGATCTTTCTCTTTTTTAAGTTATTTTAGACTACGTTAATGCATTGGTGTCCCACATTGTCTCACATTGTCCCACATCTGGTAAATTGGAATCTGGTCACCCTAGCCATTGTCCACAAACCTTTTCACACCACTGTAGATCACCACCCCAACACCGCCAATGGGAGGTGCTAGAGAAGGCTCATTAATAGGGCTGCTGAAAAAAATTGAAAAATCGAAAAATCGCCCAATAATCGATTTTTAAGTTTTATTTTTTGGCGCCACCTCCCGAGCAAACTGTATATCGCATTACGGATCCGCTCGGTCATCGTATAGTAGGCTTGTTAACATGCTTGCTAGCATGGAGCGGTGGGGGTGGGGGGCGCAATTCGACCCTCTGTCAGAGTTAAAAGTCAGCGTTTGGCTTTTAAAGCCAGGTAGAGAGAGAGCTGGACATGAGCACAACTGTTTACAAGTGCAGCATAAAATCGCGGTACTTTGGACATACAACAAATGCAACATCACTCTGAGGTAAAAGATATGAAAAATATATTTCATATTTAAAGTTGGGCGGCACGGTGGCTTAGTGGTTAGCACGTTCGCCTCTCAGCGCTAGGGATTCCCGGTTCGAATCCCCATCTGGGTGGAGTTTCCATGTTCTCCCTGTGTCCGCATGGGTTTCCATCGGGTTCTCCGGTTTCCTCCTACAGTCCAAAAACATGGATCAAGTTAATTGAGTTCTTCAAAATTGCCCCATATAGAGTGTGTCTGTGTGAGTGAGTGTGTGCCCAGCGATGGATTGGCGCCCTGTCCTGGGTCTATCTACCCAGCGCCTGAGACATTCTTCCCTGGATGGGCATGGGAAACCCCACCGCGACCCTAATAGAGGATAAAGCGGGAGATAATGAATGAATGAATGAATTATTCAGAATCAGAATCAGGTTTATTAAGACCTGATTATGGCCTGACATCACCACTATAGGACCTGCCTGACAAAGTGAAGTCCCCCAAAGACTCTTATAAGCTAAACATCATGCCGAGATCCAAAGAAATTCAGGAACAATAAAGAAAGAAGGTAATTGAGGTAATCTCTCAGTCTGGAAATCCATTGTTAGGGTGACCAGATATGATTTAATTTCAGAACCACTGTAAAATAGTATGAAAGCTTCATGCTTACAGTTTTCCTAAATTATAGAAAGGTACATTTACATAAAATATAAAAGTTATATATACATATACATCATCCATCCATTATCTTCCGCTTTATCCTCTATTAGGGCGGGGGGGTTCCCCATGCCCATCCAGGGGAGAACGTCTCGGGCCCTGGGCAGATACACCCAGAACAGATCACTGGACACACACTCACTCACAAAGACATACTCTATATGGGGCAATTTGGAGAACTCAATTGACTTGATCCATGTTTTTGGACTGTGGGAGGAAATCGGAGAACCCGGAGGAAACCCACACGGACACGCAGAGAACATGGAAACTCTGGACATGAGCACAACTGTTTACAAGTGCAGCATAAAATTGCGGTACTTTGGACATACAACAAATGCAACATCACTCTGAGGTAAAAGATATGAAAAATATATTTCATATTTAAAGTTGGGCGGCACGGTGGCTTAGTGGTTAGCACGTTCGCCTCTCAGCGCTAGGGATTCCCGGTTCGAATCCCCATCTGAGTGGAGTTTCCATGTTCTCCCCGTGTCCGCATGGGTTTCCATCGGGTTCTCCGGTTTCCTCCTACAGTCCAAAAACATGGATCAAGTTAATTGAGTTCTTCAAAATTGCCCCATATAGAGTGTGTCTGTGTGAGTGAGTGTGTGCCCAACGATGGATTGGCGCCCTGTCCTGGGTCTATCTGCCCAGCGCCCAAAACGTTCTCCCCTGGATGGGCATGGGGAACCCCACCGCGACCCTAATAGAGGACAAAGCGGGAGATAATGAATGAATGAATATTTAAAGTTAAGTTTTAAAAATATTATTGCAATGTGGTTAAATAGACTGAAGTATGGATTTCATTTTTTAATGTTATGTTTTAAAGATTTACAAAATCTAAATGCACTCTAACTGTAAAGTCTACATTTTAGTTTTAATTAAATTCTAATGCACCATGGTAAATTTTGGTATTAATATATTTGAATTATTCAGAGCGCGGCACGGTGGCTTAGTGGTTAGCACGTTTGCCTCTCAGCGCTAGGAATTCCCGGTTCGAATCCCAATCTTGGTGGAGTTTCCATGTTCTCCCCGTGTCCGCATGGGTTTCCATCGGGTTCTCTGGTTTCCTCCTACAGTCCAAAAATATGGATCAAGTTAATTGAGTTCTTCAAAATTGCCCCATATAGAGTGTGTCTGTATGAGTGAGTGTGTGCCCAGCAATGGATTGGCGCCCTGTCCTGGGTCTATCTGCCCAGCGCCCGAGACTTTCTCCCCTGGATGGGCATGTGGAACCCCACCGCGACCCTGATAGAGGATAAGCGGGAGATAATGAATGAATGAATGAATTATTCAGAATCAGAATCAGGTTTATTGATCACATACATGGTTATACATGGTAAAGCCAGCAGTAAAATTCTTTTTTGACCTCTCCACAGAAAATAAAATAAAATTTGTTTAAAGGCTAAGAATAAGAAAAATAGGATAGAGTAAAAATTTAAAAATAAGATCAAATAAAATTTAACTATGTATTTACAGTGTGCAACGGAATTATAAAGTGGGTTGTGCTTTTTGTGCAAATATTGCAGTGCAGTGTTACAGGTTCTACAAGCTAAGCTAACCTAATACTCATTTTAATTTAGCGCAATCCTATTTTTTTTGTATAAATATAAAATAAAGCAAAAAGATTTGATACAGGACGGAACCTGAAAGTGTTTTAAATAAATGTTTTATTTGTTTTCATCGTTGTCTCATTTTGTCAATCACATCATTCATTCATTCATTCATTATCTCCCGCTTATCCTCTATTAGGGTCGCGGTGGGGTTCCCCATGCCCATCCAGGGGAGAACGTCTCGGGCGCTGGGCAGATAGACCCAGGACAGGGCGCCAATCCATCGCTGGGCACGCACTCACTCACACACACACACTCTATATGGGGCAATTTTGAGATTTCAATTAACTTGATCCATGTTTTTGGACTGTGGGAGGAAACCGGAGAACCCGGAGAAAACCCACGCAGAGACGGGGAGAACATGGAAACTCCACCCAGATGGGGATTCGAACCGGGAATCCCTAGCGCTGAGAGTCAAACGTGCTAACCACTAAGCCACCCGCCTTCAATCACATCATTTAAACTAAATTTAAAGACCATTAGAACTGAAAAAAAATGGTTTCTGAATTGAAAATCGATTCTGTATCGAATCGTGACCTAAAAAAATCGAATCGAATCACCAGACACTGAGAGATTCGCACCCCTACTCAATAATGCTAGATATCAAGATCAGGACGGAAATAAATCTTGGGACACTGCAGAAGCTCATGGAGATACAATACCACAGCAAATGCATGGCGTGATCAAAGCATAATCATTGGCGGCTCAACGAAATATCAGAGTGTGTGAGCCTTCGTTTATTGTTGGCGACTTTTGTATTTGGCCATGCAGTTTATGCAATAAATGGCAATAAAATATATATAAAAATAAATAACAAGCCAAATCAAAATGCTTCTTTGCCCCATGTCCCCTGCTTCTTTTGACTTTCATGAAGTAAGCTTTTATTTATTTATTTTTTCGATCTTTTCAATCCCGATTCTGACCTAATTTCACGTACTTACGGAGAGCGCCATCGAATCCCTTGTCTGAGCGAGCCGCATTTTAGCCATCTTAAACCGACAGATTAAATCAAGGGAAGAAAAACAGTGTGGGTGTAAACAGCCCTGAGGCCCACTCCATTTCTAAGAGCTCCAGGCGAGTGTTTCTTGTGCGGGCGGGGGGGGGGGGGGTGTTTATGGGCACGTGTGCTGCCTGTCATGTTCGGTGCCATCAGTATGCAGGTCGAATGGTGGGAACAAACCCACTCACTGCCGGCTGAAAGGCACAGATAAGGTGAGGAGAAGCGTATGGAAAATCTGGAGCTCAGTCCCAATTCATCTCCCTATTAATCCGGTTCACCTTCCGGCCGAAAATTGGACCATTATCTCCCACTTTATCCTCTATTAGGGTCGCGGTGGGGTTCCCCATGCCCATCCAGGGGAGAACGTTTTGGGCACTGGGCAGATAGACCCAGGACAGGACACCAAACTATCACTGGGCACACACTCACTCACACAGACACACTCTATATGGGGCAATTTGGAGAATTTAATTGATCTAAGGCAAAGACGGGGGATACACCCAGGACAGGGCACCTATCAATCAGCGGGGACAGTCACAGACACACTATATAGGGGAAATTTTAGAGCAGCCAGTTCACTTAGAACCCATGTTCTTGGACTGTGTGGAGAAACCAGAGAACCCAAAGAAAACACCCATAATTCCATGCTATGTGTGAAAACTCTGAAACAACCTGAAAAGTCTTGTATATAAGACCGAATTATAAATAAAAACATTTCCTTGTGAGCAGCATGGTGGCTTAGTGGTTAGCACGTTCGCCTCTCAGCGCTAGGGATTCCCGGTTGGAATCCCCATCTGGGTGGAGTTTCCATGTTCTCCCCGTGTCTGCGTGGGTTTCCTCCGGGTTCTCCGGTTTCCTCCCACAGTCCAAAAACATGGAACAAGTTAATTGAATTCTCAAAATTGCCCCCTATAGAGTGTGTGTGTGTGAGTGAGTGTGTGCCCAGCGATGGATTGGCGCCCTGTCCTGGGTCTATCTGCCCAGCGCCCGAGACGTTCTCCCCTGGATGGGCATGGGGAACCCCCCCCCCCCCCCCCCCCCCCCCCCCCCCCCCCCCCCCCCCCCCCCCCCCCCCCCCCCCCCCCCCCCCCCCCCCCCCCCCCCCCCCCCCCCCCCCCCCCCCCCATGTTTTTGGACTGTGGGAGGAAGCCAGAGAACCAGGAGGAAACCCACGCGGACACGGGGAGAACATGGAAACTCCACCCAGATTGGGATTCGAACCTGGAATCCCTAGTGCTGAGAGGAGAACATGCTGACCACTAAGCCACCATGCTGCTCACAAGGAAATGTTTTTATTTATAATTCGGTCTTATATACAAGACTTTTCAGGTTGTTTCAGAGTTTTCACACATAGCATGGAATTATGGGTGTTTTCTTTGGGTTCTCTGGTTTCTCCACACAGTCCAAGAACATGGGTTCTAAGTGAACTGGCTGCTCTAAAATTTCCCCTATATAGTGTGTCTGTGACTGTCCCCGCTGATTGATAGGTGCCCTGTCCTGGGTGTATCTGCCCAGCGCCCGAAACGTTCTCCCCTGGATGGGCATGGGGAACCCCCCCGCCCCTAATAGAGGATAAAGCGGAAGATAATGACATTAGATGACAGGCTATATATATATATATTATATATAATATATATTTCTGGCAGGACGGCACAGTGGTTTAGTGGTTAGCATGTTCTCCTCTCAGTGCTAGGGATTCCCAGTTCGAATCCCAATCTGGGTTTCTCCACCTTTCCGTGTGGATTTCCTCCGGGTTCTCTGAATTCCTCCCACAGTCAAAAAACATGGATCAAGGTCAATATAATTCTCCAAATTGCCCCATATAGAATGTGTCTGTGTGAGTGAGTGTGTGTCTAGTGATAGATTGGCACCCTGTCCTGGGTGTACTGCCCAGCGCCCGAAATGTTCTCCCCTGGATGGACATGGAGAATCCCCCCGCGACCCTAGTATAGGATAAAGCAGAAAATAATGGATGGATTGATATTTATGGGACGGCGGCACATTGGCTTAGTGGTTAGCATGTTCTCCTCTCAGTTGAATTCCCGGTTTGAATCCCAATCTGGGTGGAGTTTTCATATTTTCCCCGTGTCCATGTGGGTTTCCTCCGGGTTCTCCGGTTTCTTCTCACAGTCCAAAAACATGGATCAAGGTGAATTTTTGTTCTCCAAATTGCCCCATATAGTGTGTTTGTGTGAGTGAGTGTGTGCTCAGAGATAGATTGGCGCCCTCTCCTGGGTGTATCTGCCCAGCGCCTGAAACGCCTCTTGAACTATACAAACCCTCTGGTGCCTTATTGCTTAATTAAACCCTGTGTATCTACACTTGAACTCATGCTTTGTTTTTCCTTTCTTTTGGACGAGCAGGTTGCCTTCACAGTGCTTTTTGATCTGGAGGCACTGCTGAAGATCTGGTGCCTGGGCTTCACCGGCTACATTAGCTCCTCTCTACACAAGTTCGAGTCTCTTTTGGTTGTGGGAACCACGTTGCACATCTTTCCTGACCTGTACCATTCTCAGCTCACATATTTTCAGGTAGGTACCGCTAGACACGCTAAGGAAGGCTTAGAAGAACTCATTTGTATTTGTTGGTACCAGGGTGTGGCAGGGTGGAGAAGACCTTTTACCACCAAGAACGTCAGAGATTGACCACCAGTGGATGGGACGGTGGACACTGCACACGTGCGGGACAATAATATCAGTGTTTTTAAATGTCTGCGATTCGTGTCGACAACAAAGCCTTAGGTCCTTGTTCCTTTCACCCTTGTTACAATTGGTGCCGAAACCCGGGACGTGGTAGAGAACGTCATATGTTCTCCAGCGTGGTTGCATGCCTCGACCCAGGCTTTTGGCTCTCGCGAAGAGCGAAACACAGTGGGTGGGGCTCGCAGAGGTTCCAGAAACCCAGGACGAATGAGGATGCACGTGGCAGAAAACATCCCCTGTTCTCCAGCGGCAGCGCACACCTCGACCCCGGCTTTTGACTCTCGCAGAGAGTGAAGCACAGTGGGTGGGTTCCAGATGGAGCGGAAAACACCGGGGTGCGAGACTTTCCCTCTACACCCCTCTTCAATCTGATGGACAAGTCTGGATTTGGTGGTCGCCAGAAGAACGGTACTTGGCTGACTGCAATGTACCAAGTGTAAAGTTTGGTGGAGGGGGTTGTTCTTCAGGAGTTGGGCTTGGCCCCTTAGTTCCAGTGAAAGGAACTCTGAATGCTTCAGCGTACCAAGACATTTTGGACAATTCTATGCTCCCAACTTTGTGCGGACAGATTGGAGCCGACCCCCGGCCTTACCAATGCACAACGCAAGGTCCATAAAGACATGGAGGACATAGTCTGGTGTGGCTGACTATTGGCCTTCCATCCCGGACCAGTTGCCTTCCGTCCTCGACCAGTTGCCCTCCTCCCCGGGCGAATTGCCCTCTGAGCATAGTCTCTCTGGTGTCCGAGCCCGCCGTAGTCTCTCTGGTGTCTGAGCCCACCATCGTATCTCCGGTGTCCGAGCCCGCTATCGTCTCTCTTGTGTCTGAGCCCACCATAGTCCCTCTGGTGTCCCAGCCCGCCATCGTCCCTCTGGTGTCCCAGCCCGCCATCGTCCCTCTGGTGTCCCAGCCCGCCATCGTCCCTCTGGTGTCCGAGCCCACCATCATTTCTTTTGTGTCCGAGCCCGCCACCAACTTTCCGGTGTCTGAGCCCACCATCATCTCTCTGGTGTCCGAGCCCGCCATCATATCTCTTGTGTCCGAGCCCGACATCATCTCTCTTGTGTCCGAGCCCGCCATTGTCTCTCCGATGTCCGAGCCCGGCATCATCTCTCCGGTGTCCAAACCCACTATCGTCTCTGTTGTGTCCGGGCCTTTTGTCCGAGCCCGCCATCGTCTCTCCGATGTCTGAGCCCACCATAGTCTCGCCGGTGTACGAGCCTGCCACCGTCTCTCCGGTGTCCGAGCCCGCCATCGTCTCTCTGGTGTCTGAGTCCTCCATCATATCTCCTGTGTCCGAGCCCGCCATCGTCTCTCGTGTCCGAGCCCGCCATCGTCTCTCTGATGTCCGAGCCCGGCATCATCTCTCCGGTGTCCGAGCCCACTATCGTCTCTCTTGTGTTAGGACCCTCCATCATCTCAGTTGTGTCCGAGCCTGCCATTGTTTCTCTTGTGTCCGAGCCTGCCATCGTCTCTCCAATGTCTGAGCCCACCATAGTCTCTTCGGTGTCCAACCCCGCCATTGTCTCTTTGGTGTCCGTGCCCACCATTGTCTCTACGGTGTGCGAGCCCGCCATTGTCTCTCCGGCATCCGAGCCCGCCATCTTCTCTCTTGTGTCCATGCCTGCCATCGTCTCTTCGGTGTCCGAGCCCACCGTAGTCTCTACTATCCTGCACAGTGTCCTGCCCTCAACCCGATAGAACATCTTTAGGATGAATTAGAGCACAGACTGAGAGCCAGGCCTTCTCACCCAACATCAGTGTGTGACCTCACAAATGCTGTGAGAATGGTCCAAAATTCCCATAAACCCACTCCAAAACCTTGTGAACAGCCTTCCCAGAAGAGTTGAAGCTGTTCTAGCTGCAGAGGGAATTTTGGAACTATGAATTTCATCTATATGATCAGTGGAACTGAAAATCAGACAGTGAGTGTAGAACTGCGGCGTTGTACGTAATAATATAGTCGGTGAGTTTTTTAATATTTGCTGGACTTAAGTGAGCCAGTTCTTCCATCCATCCATCCATCCATTATTCATTCATTCATTCATTATCTTCCGCTTATCCTCTATTAGGGTCGCGGTGGGGTTCCCCATGCCCATCCAGGGGAGAACATCTCGGGCGCTGGGCAGATACACCCAGGACAGGGCGCCAATCCATCGCTGGGCACACACTCACTCACACAGTCACTCTATAAACGGGGCAATTTTGAGAATTCAATTAACTTGATCCATGTTTTTGGACTGTGGGAGGAAACCGGAGAACCCGGAGGAAACCCACGCACACACGGGGAGAACATGGAAACTCCACCCAGATGGGGATTCGAACCGGGAATCCCTAGCGCTGAGAGGCGAACGTGCTAACCACTAAGCCACCGTGCCGCCCTCCATCCATTATCTTCAGCTTAATCCTCTACTAGGGTTGCGGCGGGGTCTCCCCTGGATGGGCATGGGGAAAAGTTTTGGGCGTGGGGCAGATACACCCAGGACAGGCACACAGACACACTCTATATGGGGCAATTTGGAGAATTCAATTGACCTTGATCCATGTTTTTGGACTGTGGGAGTAAACCTGAGAACCAGGAGGAAACCCACACGGACATTGAGAGAACATGGAAACTCCACCCAGACTGGGATTCGAACCGGGAATCCCTAGCGCTGAGAGGCGAACGTACTAACCACTAAGCCACAGTGCCGCCCCTCATTTGTAAATCCATACATCCATTATCTTCTGCTTTATCCTACCTAGGGTCATAGGGGGGGGTTCCCCTACGACTAGGGTTGTAGGGGGGTTCCCCATGCCCATACAAGGGAGAATATCTCGGGCGCTGGGCAGATACACCCAGGACAGGACGCCAATCTATCACTGGGCACACTCACTCACACAGACACTGATACAAACACACTCTCTATGGGGCAATTTAGAGAATTAAATTGACCTTGATCCATGTTTTTGGACTATGGGAGAAAACTGGAGAACTCGGAGGAAACCCAGACATTAAGAGAACATGGAAACTCCATTCACATTAGGACTCAAACCAGAAATCCTTTGCACTGATAGGCTAACATACTAACCACCTAAGCCATCTGCCCTTATTTGTAAGTCCACCCATACATTATCTTCCTCCTTATCGTCTTCGAGGGTCGCGGGGGGGTTCCTCATGCCCATCCAAGGGAGAATGTTTCGGGCACTGGGCAGATACACCCAGGACAGGGTGTACACTCACTCACTCACTCACACAGACACACTCAATATGAGCATTCAATTGACCTTGAACCACGTTTTTGGACTGTGGGAGGAAACTAGAGAACCCAGAGGAAACCCACACAGACACGGGTAGAACATGGAAACTCCACCCAGATTGGGATTCGAACCGGGAGAGCCAGTTCTTAAAATGTAATCAACAATCAAATCCAAAGTCAAGTCATCAGTAAGACTTCTCTCACAAGAGAAGCCCTTTAATTTATTTTGCAACTCAATACAAAAGGTCAGCCCGAGCCTTTTGTCATCTAATTTGGCCAAAGGACATTTCCTTCTATTTCCTCTAATGAATAATGGCCAGTGACAAAAAGTCCTCCTTTTCATATTTAATATGGTACCCTGAATACTTAATTAGCCATCAGACACAGTCCAATGGTTTTGCCCAATCAAAATTCATTCATTCATTCATTCATTATCTCCCACTTTATCATCTATTAGGGTCGCGGTGGGGTTCCCCATGCCCATCCAGGGGAGAACGTCTCGGGCGCTGGGCAGATAGACCCAGGACAGGGCGCCAATCCATCGCTGGGCACACACTCACTCACACAGACACACTCTATATGGGGCAATTTTGAGATTTCAATTAACTTTATCCATGTTTTTGGACTGTGGGAGGAAACCCACGCAGACATGGGGAGAACATGGAAACTCCACCCAGATGGGGATTCGAACCGGGAATCCCTAGCGCTGAGAGGCGAACGTGCTAACCACTAAGCCACCGTGCCTCCTGGTTTTGCCCAATCAAAATTCAACCACATAAATCTTTCATTGTTTCGAAGGTACACAATTTACCTACTTGCAAAGTCAAACATTACAATTGCATTTACATTTAGTCAACTAGCAGTCACTTTTATCCAAATCTAAATGCCAGGAAGATCTTTGGAACATCTCTAGATCACCTTAAGAATAATCAGGATCTAATTTATACTAGGGCGGCATGGTGGCTTAGTGGTTAGCACGTTCGCCTCTCAGCGCTAGGGGTTCCCGGTTCGAATCCACTCCGAGAGGAGCTTCCATGTTCTCCCCGTGTTCGCGTGGGTTTCCTCCGGGTTATTCCGGTTTCCTCCCACAGTCCAAAAACATGGATCAAGTCAATTGAATTCTACAAAATTGCCCCATATAGAGTGTGTCTGTGTGAGTGAGTGTATGCCCAGCGATGGATTGGCGCCCTGTCCTGGGTCTGTCTGCAGGAGATAATGAATGAATGAATAATTTATACTAATAAAAGAAACTCACTCGCTGACTCATCACTAATTTGCCAACTTCCTGTGTAGGTAGAAGGCTGAAATTTGGCAGACCCATTCCTTGAAGTTCAAATAATGTATTTATAGAGTGTATAGAGTTTTTTAGAATAATATATTGTCACTAGCCGTGGCAAGAAAAAACTCTGTTATGTTGTTATTTAAAGGAAAAAAACATGTGAGGACCAAGACTTAGTGGTGGACTCATCCTCCTTGAGCGGGGGAGGGGGGGGGGCAGCATCAACAGCGTAGGACACCAATGTGTGTGATGATCATGTGATCCGTATTTACCAATTGGAAATGGCAAGACAAAACACGCTGTTATGTTATTATATTAAGAAAGCAACCTTGGAAGAGCGGCGGCACGGTGGCTTAGTGGTTAGCACGTTCGCCTCTCAGCGCTAGGGATTTCTGGTTCGAATCCCAATCCGGGTTCTCCGGTTTCCTCCCACAGTCCAAAAACATGGATTAAATCAATTGAATTCTCCAAATTGCCCCATATAGAGTGTGTCTGTGTGGGTGAGCGTGTGCCCAGCGATGGATTGGCGCCCTGTCCTGGGTCTGTCTGCCCGGCGCCCGAGGCGTTCTCTTCTAGATGGGCATGGGGAACCCCACTGCGACCCTAATAGAGGATAAAGCGGGAGATAATGAATGAATGAATGGTAGAACCAAGACTCAATGGGGGACTCATCCTCCTTGAGCGGCCGGGCAGCATCAACAGAGTAGGACACTAATGTACAGATCGTGTGGCAATCATGTGACCCGTATTTCACAATTAAAAACTATATAAGTCCATTGAGGGCGTCCTGAACCTCCGTCAACGGTAGCTGGAACCTCTACTTGCCCTGCCCATTGTCTCCCTTTCCAAGAAAGCCTTGCTTTGGCCGGGACGTAAAAAAAAAAGCTTGGGTTGGGAAAACCCTCGCTGGTGACGCATCCTTATTCCTCCCGGGTGTCATCACCAGTATAATGAGGGGTGATGGGAAAGAGAACCGGAGACAGGAGTGGAGTTCACACAACAGCACAGGATTCATTGCTGACACTGCACACGGACTCCTTGTGTCCATTGTCCCAGTATTCCTGTTTTTAATGGAAAACTTTCTTCTTGTGGCATGTGCACACAGAGGTGCACTTGTTCATTAGGCTGAGCAGCTTCAGTTCTAAGTAGATTGTTCCCACAATGGCGACCTGAACCGCCGATATAGAGAAATCTATATCCAATCAATATTTGGTGTTGAGACCCTTTGCCATCAATTCTTAGTAGGTTGTTTCAAACATTTTGAAGAACTTACCAAAGATCTTCTGTGGATGAGGCGACGCACCTGACGTCTTCTACTCCATCAACGGACCTCCATTGCCCCGCCCACACCTCTTTGTTCTCCAAGAAAGGCAAAAGCTTTATTGCAGTGAAACAGAAGGGAAATCTATAGCCAATCAATATTTGGTGTTAAGACCCTTTGCCATTAATTCTTAGGTTGTTCCAAACATCTTGAAGAACTAACCAAAGATCTTCTGTGGATGTAGCGACGCACCCAGCATCTTCCGCTCTATTGAGGGTGACTAAAACCTCCTCTTGTCCCAGCCAAGAACCAACCAAAGGTTTGGATAAAAGCGTCTGCTAAATGACTAAATGTAAATGGATATAGCCCCACCATCTTCTGCTCCATCAACGGCGACTGGAACCTCCATTGCCCTGCCCACTCCTCTACGCTCTCCGAAAAAGCCCAAAGGTTTAATGCCGTGAATAAACAGAAGAGAAATCTATATTCACTCATTATTTGGTGTTAAGACCCTTTGCCATCAATTCTTAGTAGGTTGTTTCAAACATCTTGAAGAACTAACCATAGATCTTCTGTGGATGTAGCGACCCACTCGGCATCTTGCGCTCCATCCGCAGCAGATGTAACCTCCGCTTGTTCCACCCAAGAACTAACCAAAGATCTTCTGTGGCTGTAGCGATGCACCCGGTGTCTTCTGCTACATCAATGGCGTCTGGGACCTTCATTGCACCGCCCACTTCTCTTGTTTTTCAAGAAAGCCGAAAGCTTTAATGCACTAAATAAACAAAAGAGAAATCTATATCCAATCAATATTTGGTGTTAAGACCCCTTGCCATCAATTCTTAGTAGGTTGTTCCAAACATCTTGAAGAACTAACCAAAAATCTTCTATGGATGTTGTGACCCACCCAGCGTCTTGCACTCAATCAACGGCGGCTGGAACCTTAAAAAGCCTAATTTAGATCCTCTAATACTGTCCAACTATAGACCAATATCAAACCTCCCTTTTGTCTCTAAAATCCTAGAAAAAATTGTGTTTAATCAGCTGAATCGCCATCTTCTAGCTAATAACGTTCATGAAGTTTTTCAGTCAGGTTTTAGGTCTCATCATAGCACTGAGACAGCCTTAATTAAAGTCGTTAATGACTTATTAATGTCCTCTGATAATAACCAAATCTCTTTA
>JAFMOD010001739.1:51125-140595 GCA_019802435.1 Corydoras maculifer
GTTGCTGCCTGGCCGCTCAAGGAGGATGAGTCCCCCACTGAGTCTTGGTCCTCCCAAGGTTTCTTCCTTGAATAACAACATAAAAGGGAGTTTTTTCTTGCCACTGTCGCTTCGGCTTGCTCTTTGGGGGTTTAAAGGCTTTTCATTCTGTAAAGCTGCTTTGTGACAATGTACTGTTGTAAAAAGCGCTATATAAATAAATAACTTGAACTTGAACTTCCACCCAAGAACTAACCAAAGATCTTCTGTGGATGAAGTGATGCACCCAACGTCTTTCGCTCCACTTCCACAACAGCGACTGGAACCTCCATTGCCCTGCCCACACCTCTACACTCTCCGAAAAAGCCGAAAGCTTTAATGCAGTGAATAAACAGAAGAGAAATCTATAGCCAATCAATATTTGGACCCTTTGCCTTCCAGACATCAATTCTTAGTAGGTTGTTCCGAACATCTTAAAGAACTAACCAAAGATCTTCTGTGGATGTAGCGACCCAACCGGCATCTTCCGCTCCATCAACGGCAACTGGAACCTCCATGGACACGCCCACTCCTCTTCGCTTTCCAAGAAAGCTGAAAGCTTTAGTGCCTTCCAGACAGCATCAATTCTTAGTACGTTGTTCCAAACATCTTGAAGAACTAACCACAGATCTTCTGTGGATGTAAGCTTCCTCAAATTCTTCTGTCTTTTCATGGAATCTCAGATACACTCGATGGCTCTGTGGGGGCCATGACATCACTTGCAGCACTCCTGGTACTTCTTTACGCTAAAGATAATTCTAGATTTGTTGAAATTTGGGACCAGTCATTTGCAACTCTCCGAAATAGGTTTTCTCCGCAGGGTGGCTGGGCTCTCCCTTAGAGATAGGGTGAGAAGCTCAGTCATCCGGGAGAGACTCGGAGTGGAGCCGCTACTCCTCCGCATCGAAAGGAGCCAGTTGAGGTGGTTCGGGCATCTGGTAAGGATGCCTCCTGGGCGCCTTCCTAGGGAGGTGTTCCAGGCAAGTCCGGCTGGGAGGAGACCCCGGAGAACACCCAGGACACGCTGGAGGGATTATATCTCTCAGCTGGTCTGGGAACGCCTCGGGGTTCCCCCAGTCGAGCTGGTGGAGGTGGCTGGGGCGAGGGAGGTCTGGGTCTCTCTACTTCGGTTGCTGCCCCCGCGACTCGAACCCTGGATAAGCGGAAGATAATGGATGGATGAATGTATTGCATGATGAAGAAGCATCGGCCTCGATTTCTCATCCCGCCCAAATCTCTAACACCATTCGCAAAAATATGGTTAAGTTTAACCTCAAAAGCAAATCTAACCTCAAAAATTCTATATCAGACAGTTGTTTAGGTTAAATTTATGCAGAAATAGAACATCTAACGTCTTTTTCCTCCTGCAGGTTCTAAGAGTCGTGCGTCTGATCAAAATTTCGCCGGCACTGGAGGACTTTGTGTACAAGATCTTCGGTCCTGGAAAGAAGCTGGGCAGTTTGGTGGTTTTCACTGCCAGTCTTCTCATCGTCATGTCGGCCATTAGCCTGCAGATGTTCTGCTTCGTGGAGGACCTGGACCGCTTTACTACATTTCCAAGGGTAAACATTGTCACTCTCGTAGAATAGAAGAAGAAAATGTAAAAATAGCTGCATTGTCGTAACCAAGCTTGGTGTAACACACACACTGTATATGGGGCAATTTGGAAAAATCAGTTGACCTTGATCCATGTTTTTGGACTGTGAGAGGAAACCGGAGAACCCGGAGGCACACACTTACGTACATTCACATTCACACACACACATACACACACACACACACACACACACACACACACACACACAGTATATATGTATATATTGTATATACAGTATAGTATAGAACCTGGAGGAACCCCACGTGGACACGGGGATAACATAAAAGCTCCACCCAGATGGGGATTCGAACCGGAAATCTCCAGCGCTAAGAGGCGAACGTGCCAACCACTAAAACATCGCACCCCCCGATCAAGGTCAATTGAATTCTTCAAATTGCCCCATATAGAGTGTGTTTGTTTGAGTGTGTGTCCAGTGATAGATTTGCACCCTGTGCTGGGTGTATCTGCCCAGAGCCCGAAACTTTCTCCCCTGGATGGGCATGAGGAACCTCCCCCCGCATCCCACATGGCATGGTGCTTAGCATGTTCTTCTTTTAGCACCAGGGATTTCTGGTTCAAATATCCAATCTGAGTGGCGGTTTCATGTTCTCCCTGTGTCTGTGTGGGTTTCCTCCGGGTTCTCCAAATCTCCCCATATATATATATATATATATATATATATATATATATATATATATAAATTCTCCAAATCGCCCCATATAGAGTGTGTATGTGTGAGTGAGTGTGTGTCCAGTGATAGATTGGCGCCCTGTCCTGGGTGTATCTGCCCAGTGCCCAAAACGTTCTCCCCTGGATGGGCATGGGGAACCCACCTGTGACCCTAGTAGAGGATAAAGCAGAAGATAAATAGATGGATGGATGGTTACGTGCTCGAAAAGCCGTTGAACAAATGCTTTATCAAACACTTCAGCATCAATACGCACTAAAAAGCACAATAATTAATTTGTCAGCAGGTGTGTCACTCCTCGCCAAGTTGTTTGATAGTAAGTGCACATCAGATGGGCCTTCATTACGCAAATCTTTTTTATCTGTGGTTATTAGTGGGAAGCCACTGATTCATGTCTGTGCCGGGACTCGGAGGACTCTGGGTAAACAGATGCTCCTCATTTCTGAGACTTCGCTTTCTGGGTGGCACTCGAACCATTCAGGATAATGATGTTTACTCGGGTTCCCTACAATTTACCTGCTTCCGAAGTCTTTTATGTCCGCAGCCAGTCAAAACGCATCTGAAGCCTCCTTCTGGCTAAACACATGGCTTCTGTACGCCACGGAAGGATCTAAAAAATAAATACAAATGAGAAAAAAATGTACACAAAGCAAGTCAAAGTATCTGCCATTATATATTATAAATATATGATTGATATGATACATGGTGAGTGAAATTATCCGATTCAGATTCTTTCTTTGCCGCATATGGATTTGTCGCATTAACAAAGAGTGTAATGAGTGTAATGTAAAGAGTGTAAAGAGTGTAGAGTGTAATGCAGAGGTGACTACTCCTTAAAAAAAAAGAAGAAAAACAAGAAAGATTATAATTAGAATATGTTATTCATTAATATGAAATTAATAAATAAAAGCAAAATATAATTTTTTTTTTAAACCACCCAGATGTCGCATTCAATTACTTTATCCTAAATTAATTCTGCTTGTGAAGTATGAAATTTTGTATGAAATGGGCAATTTATACATAAAAAACTAAATTATTCAATTACCACTAATTCATTAATTAATTGGTAAATGATACTAGGGTCGCAGGGGGGTTCCCCATGACCATCCAGGGGAGAACTTTTTCAATCTATCACTGGACCCACACTCACTCACACAAACACACTCTATATGGGGCATTTTGGAGAATTCAATTGACTTAATCCATGTTTTTGGACTGTGGGAGGAAACCGGAGAACCCGGAGAAAACCCACACGGACACGAGAACATGGAAACTCCACCCAGATTGGAATTCGAATCGGAAATACCTAGTGCTAAGAGGAGAACATGTTAACCACTAAGCCACCGTGCCGGCCGCTCATTAAAAACAATCATAACATCCATCCATTATCTTCCGCTTTATCCTCTAGTAGAGTTGTGGGGAGGTTCCTCATGCCTGTCCAGGGGAGAAAGTTTCGGGCGCTGGGCAGGTACACCCAGGACAGGACACCAATCTATCACTGGGCACACAGACACACACACAAACACACTCTATATGGGGCAATTTGGAGAATTCAGTTGACCTTGATCCATGTTTTTGGACTGTGGGAGGAAACCAGAGAACCCGGTGGAAACCCATGAGGACACGGGGAGAACATGAAAACTCCACCCAGAATGGGAATCAAATCGGAAATTCCTAGTGCTGAGAGGAGAACATGCCAACCACTAAGTCAGCAATCAAAACAGATCAATTTCAAATGATAAGAAAAAAATCTAAATACTAGATTATTTATCTTGCTCTATCTAAATCCAAAACAAGATGCGTTACACTTTTAAAAAGCTTTTCTGACTTTAATATCTTGCAGTGTAGTTATTGATCTGATTTTCACCTAGAGAATAAAACATTTCAACATTTCAAAGTTGCTGCATTTCTTTATTAGTCTATCGATTTACGTTCTGTTGCTTTCGAGACACGTTTTATCGTACGGTTTACTGTGAATACTGACTGGTTTGGTCTGTGCTCTTTCCTGCAGGCCTTCATGTCCATGTTCCAGATCCTCACTCAGGAAGGATGGGTGGATGTCATGGATCAAACGCTGGTGGCAGTGGGACGCATGTGGGCGCCAGTGGTCGCCATCTACTTCATCCTTTACCATCTGTTCGCTACTTTGGTAAAAAAAAATATATATATATATATATATATATATATATATATAAATCAAATATATATATATATATATATATTTAGTAATATATATACTGTATAAAGTTGTATTTTACAAATGAAACGACATGCATTTTACATGATAGCAATGTTAATGATGATAAAAAGCTACTAATTTATCAGTTTTGCAAGTCGCTCTGTATTTTTTTACATGTACTTAAAGTAAAAAAGTAGGGGTATTTAAATTAAAACCACTTCTAATGACACGGTATCTTTTTATTCCAATCAAAGGTGCACGAGCACTATTATATGAAAACATGCAGAAAAAGAATCCCATCCAAATCCATGTTAATAGGCCCTGACATATTACTTAAATGTTCTAATTTGAAAAACAATTAACCAAAGCAGTGGTTGAATACTTACATTGTCAGAGTACTATTTAGGAATACTGAACAACACAATACATGTATGTCCATCCATTATCTTTCACTTTATCCTCTACTAGGGTCGTGGGGGTGAGGGGGGTTCCCCATGCACATCCAGGGGAGAACGTTTCGGGTGCTGGGCAGATACACCCAGGTCAGGACGCCAATCTATCACTGGGCACACACTCACTCACACATACACACTCTTTATCGGGCAATTTAGAGAATTCAATTGACTTGACCATGTTTTTGGACTGTGGGAGGAAACCGGAGAACCCGGAGGAAACCCACGCGGACACAGAGAGAACATGGAAACTCCACCCAGATGGGGATTCGAACCGGGAATCCCTAGCACTGAGAGGTGACCGTGCTAACCACTAAGCCACCATGCCGCCCCAGATATTATACATCTATTCATAAATCAACTACATTGCTTTATTCCATTCGTGCAGTTATTGAAGTTCAATTCTATTGGATGTTTAACGCTGAGGTGGGAGTTGGGGAGCAAAGCCAACTCGTGATTGGATGGGTGACAGGCAATGACCAATCAGTATACAAGCAAGATGGCATAAAAAACACGTCGTGGTAATGGTCATTAGTTTGTGTGTCAAAGAATGAAGCGCTCATGGCCTTTAAGAATTCAGCACAAGGTTTGATTTATAAAAGTTTATTGAATACAAAATCGTTAATAAACTGGACTTTTGCGATGTAATCTAGTCCGGTTTTTAAAGTAAACACTGATCCTGTTTCCGTTTTCACTAACAATCAAATACCGCCATCTAGTGAACACATTGTCTTGAGTCATTTTTACTTACTAGATTTCAGAATTTTTAATACATTTGATTCGGTGCAATACTTTAGCCGGTGTTCTGACGAGTTATGTTACACTTACAGTTCCTTAAATAACAGAGTAGTTCTGGGTTATGAAATAAAAAAAATCAAATCAAATCAAAAATAATAAGTAGTTATTTATAGAGCGCTTTTTACAATGGGTTAAATAATGATTGGTCTTTTCCTGTCACCTATCCAATCAGGTGTTCACTCTGCTCCCCACCTCCCGCCTCCTTCCGCCTTCCTTGTTACAAACCCACTATTATAAAACACAAGGTTCGTTTTATAAATGCACTTATTGAAAAACACTAATATATTGGACTTTGACACAAAGGCTAATTGGACTAGACACAATCTAGTCCGGTTTTTAATATGAACACTAATCGTGTTTCCGGTTTCTCTTACAATCGATTACCACCATCTAGTGGGCAAATTATAGAATGCATTTTGTAAAATATATCAGGAAATATAATGGCTTGTATATCTATACCTTTATCTGATGTACTGCATTGTGCGACTGGTGGTACGTGTACCACGGTTTATGAACCGTGTATGTTTATGTATTAAGTTGAAACCACTGATTTGTTGTAAGGATCATGGACTTTTCTAAAGTATAGTTTTAAGGTTTGACCCCTTTTATCCGAAGCGACTTATGAAGGGTTGATACAGCACCCCTGGAGCAATCAGGTTTAAGCGTCTTGCTTGAGGACACACTCTAGTGGATCTGGGATTTGAACCCCCAACCTTCAGATTGATAGCACACCACCCTAACCACTGAGCTACCATGCCATTTTCCCCTTAAAAAATTATCCTGGGGTATATTTTCTTTTAAGACTGGCTGATAATACTGCATACTGATTGTTTTTTTATCAGCCCTATTGGAAGTCTTGGTGTGATTACCAGCTCGTCAAGACTGAAATTACACATCATCAGGGTTGTGATGCATAGTGATGCGTGCAATTTATGGTGACATTTATTAGGCAGGAATGAAACACTGCTTGACATTTGGACACAAATTTAAGTGACAGGAGCACAGTCTGCGCATCCAATTACACAAGAGTCGGATTGCAGGTAAATCATTAGGAAGGGCAAATGAAAGAAACGAATAAATAAGACCTTCAGTAAGAATCAAACCCCACTGTGGGTTGAGGAGCCGAGACCTCAGACCTAAGATGACAAGTAGTAATGGTTGGGGTCACCTCCACGGACTCTGGAGACCAAACCTTTTGACAGGAGTTGACCAGAGGGAGCTGAATTTGAAGTGAATTGGGTGTTTCAAATCGCTCCATGTAGTTTGTGTGAGTGTGTGCCCAGTAAGTTCGATTTGGTCTTAAACCCTTAATAGGAGTTGAACCTCACTGTGAGTTAAAGAGCCCAGACCTGAGATGACCAGTAGATGCCAAATAGATATGGTTGTATTTAATTTCACAGACTTTGGAAACCAAAGTCTTTGACAGGAGTTTATCAGATTGAGCTACATTTGAGGTGAATTGGATGCTTCAAATTGCCCCATGTTGTTTGTGTGTGTGAATGTGTGCCCAGTAAGTTCGATTTGGTCTTGAAACCTTAATAGGAATTGAACCCCACTGTGGGTTAAGGAGCCCAGACCTCAGAACTGAGATGCCAAGTAGATATGGTTGAAATCACCTCCACGGACTCTGGAACCAAACATTTTGACAGGAGTTGACCAGAACGAGCTGAATTCGAGGTGAATTGGATGCTTCAAATTGCCCCATGTAGTTTGTGTGTGTGTGTGTGTGTGCCCAGTAAGTTCGATTTGGTCTCAAACCCTTAATAGGAATTGAACCCCACTGTGGGCTAAAGAGCCCAGACCTGAGATGTCCAGCAGATGCCAAGTAGATATGGTTGGAGTCACCTCCACAGACTCTGTAAACCAAACTTATTGACAGGAGTTTATCAGAATCAGCTGAATTTGAGGTGAATTGGATGCTTCAAATTGCCCTGTGTAGTGAGTGAGTGTATGCCCAGTAAATACATATAATAAAAACTTTGTTTTGGTCTTAAACCCTTAATAAAAATGGAACCCCACTGTGAGTTAAGGAGCCCAGACCTCAGAACTGAGATGACCAGGGGATGCCAAGTATATGTGGTTGGGGTCACCTCCACAGACTCTGGAAACCAAACACTTTGACATGAGTTGACCAGCACGAGTTGAATTCGAGCTGAATTGGGTGCTTCAAATTGCCCCATGTAGTGTGAATGAACGTGTGCCAAGTAAGTTTATGTAATAAACGCTTTGATTTGGTCTCAAACCCTTAATAGGAATGGAACCCCACTGTGGGTTGCCTGGCGCAGTAAGTGAGAGGGTTTACACATTGCAAGTCAGCGTATTTGGCATCCAACCACGAATTCGTACTTCTCAGAGAAAGTGGGTGGAATCCATGAGAGCATTTGATTTCGAACCCTTAATAGGAATTGAACCCCACTGTGGGTTAAGGAGCCCATACCTGAGAACTGAGATGACAAGTGGATGCCAAGTAAATATGATTGGAGTCACCTCTACAGACTCTAAAAACCAAACGTTTTGACAGGAGTTGACCAAAATGAGCTGAATTTGAGGTGAAATGGGTGCTTCAAATTGCCCCATGTAGTTTGTGTGTGTGCATAGTAAGTTTGATTTGTTCTTAAACCCTTTATAGGAATTGAACCCCACTGTGGGCTAAAGAGCCTAGACATCAGAACAAGTAAGTTAATGTAATGAAGGCTTTGATTTGGTCTCAACCCTTAATAGAAATGGAACCCCACTGTGGGTTGCATGGCCCAGTACGTGAGAGGGTTTACACAGTGCAAGTCAGCGTATTTGGCATCCGACCACAAATTCATACTTCTCGGAGAAAGTGGGTGGAATCCATGAGAGCATCCTATACCCTGGCTCTGTCTCTCTGCTGTGAGACTGAAACCTGGAGAACCTTTATAAAGAGGAATGACTTGTCTGAGCGGAACCTGAGTGGGTGTTATTATTAGATGTTTGCTAGGAAATAAACACTTCATGTGGGCCAAATGTGTGGCAAGAGTCCATTAGGAAAGGCTGGCAGAGGACTCGCAGTCCTCTGAGAGAGCTGTTCTCATGTCCCTAAAGAGAGCTCGTAATCGCATTCGCATGGTATTTCAGTTCTATGCAAATATAAAGAATCAGAACAGGATGTATAGAAATGTGTGTAATCTCTGGTGTTCACAGAGCCATGAAGAAGTCAGCTTAAAGAAAGTGACAGGGTCAGCCAATCAGAAACCTGGAACATTGAGGGTTAAGGGGCTTGCTCAAGGACCTACATTGGTAACATCAGAACCCCAACCTTCAGATTGATAGCCCAACACTCTAACCACAGAGCTACCACATGACTAAGAATAGAGTTGGACATGGAAACATCTAGATTGGGGTTCCAACCGGGGATCCCCAGCGCTGAGAGGCGAACATGCCAACCACTAAGCCACCGTGCCGCCAGTGGTTAGATTCTGGTTTCAAAAGGAACAATGAGGATTATGACATAATGAAAGGAAGTTGGAGATTTCTTTTAACATTTCGAACCCTGGGCGGCACGGTGGCTTAGTGGTTAGCATGTTCTCCTCTCAGCACTAGGGATTCCTGATTCAAATCCCCATCTAGGTGGAGTTTCCATGTTCTCCCCGTGTCTGCGTGGATTTTTACCCACAGTCCAAAAACATTGATCAAGGTCAATTGAGTTCTTCAAACTGCCCCATATAGAGTGTGACTGTGTTTGTGAGTGAGTGTGTGCCCAGTGATAGATTGGTGTCCTGTCGTGGGTGTATCTGCCCAGTGCTCGAAATGTTCTCCCCTGGATGGGGGCAATGTAGCTCAGTGGTTAGGGTGTTGGACTATCAATCGGGAGGTTGGCGGTTCAAATCCCAGGTCCACTGAAGTTACCAGTGTGGGTTCTTGAGCAAGACCCTTAACCCTCATTGTTCCAGGGATGTTGTGATGAACCCTGTGCTCACGGTTTGGATGAAAGCGTCCGCTAAATGACCAAATGTAATGTAATGTAATGGATGGGCATGGGAAACCCCCCCATGACCCTAATATAGGATAAAGCGAAAGATAATGGATGGATGGATTTCAAACATCTCTAGATGCCCATCGCCATCTCTAGATGTCGTATCGTACACACCATACACACCCTAACAAAGGGGGAGCCACCACCTTCCTGTGAAACATGCCACAAACAGATTGCGCCACACCAGTGGGTGTGGTAGGTCAGTGGTCAGTGTGTTGGGCTATCAATCAGAAGGTTGTGTGTTCATATCCCAGGTCCACTACCAATGTGGGTCCTTGAGAAAGACCCTTAACCCTCATTGCTCAGGGGATGCTGTATTAACCCTGTGCTCTGACCCCAACCAAGTTGGGATTCTTGGAAGTTGCTTTGGATAAAAATGTCTGCAAAATAAACAAAGTTTTTTTCTTGCCATTGACGCTTCAACTGGCTCTCTGGGGCCGCACCACCTTTTCCTCTCAGCGTCACCGCCCTCCTGCCACTGTAAATTAGCTGTCTTTGTTAAAAGCTGTTTGTAAATTGTATCTTAATTTAGCAGGATTTTTTTGGGGTGTGTTCCAGATCCTGCTCAGTCTGTTTGTTGCTGTTATTCTGGACAATCTTGAACTCGATGAGGATTTAAAAAAGCTAAAACAGGTAAGTCGTCATTGATTTATTTTACGTCAAAATAATAACGGTGCGATGAACCAAAGGACACATTGCATGAAAGTTAAGTACCTGTGTTTCTCATACGTACATAAGCCAAAATGGTGTAATATCTAAAGAAGTTTTAGATGTAATAATTTGCATAATATTATCTTTTTATTTCTCAAATATTTTACTTTAATTAATTAAATCACCAGGTAACAGATCTGTTCTTGGTAAAAAAAATAAATGAATAAATAAAATTCACTGACTGTACTTTGAGGCATATATGAAATGACGTTTTTCGGAATATACTGTATATGTAGACTATATAGTTTTGTCAACTATTCATTCATTCATTATCTTCCGCTTATCCTCTATTAGGGTTGCGGTGGGGTTCCCCATGCCCCTCTTTTGACATTTGGCACATTTTGCCCTGTGGTTGTTTACCGAAGTAAGTGTGTGTGTGTGTGTGTGTGTGTGTGTGTGTGTGTGTGTGTGTGTGTGTGTGTGCACAGCTGTTTAGCATATTGGAGTGTGGAGAGAACACAGCAGTTCCAATTAGAATAATAATATAGCTTTTTTTTCCCTAAACCTCATTAGCATGACATTGTCATTTGATCCGAATCAAATTTTCTCGATATTTAAATAATTTCCCTCTCAGTAAAAAATTGTTTGTAAAAGCCTGTTCATTTATTAAGTTGGCTTGGATGAGCCAACTTGCTGTTAATCTTCTTATTATTATTTTCACACGATTTTCTAGCTCTTTCTCGTCCCGCAGCTTTTGACGTAGAACATTGAAATTTTGTAGCGTCGTAGTACCTATAGCCACTTAGGTTGCTTGTGCATTTTTGGAGCAATTTGGTGTACGGTTTTTATGCCACACCCCTTTTTCAGAGCCTTTTTTCGTATTGACCTCCATTGAAAATTTTTTTCGCAGCTTTTTTGTTGATTTTCACTCAGTTTTACAGGTTTTTCTTTCTTTTTTCCTTTCTTTCACATTTGCGTCTCAGCGCTAGGGATTCCCGGTTCGAATCCCCATCTGGGTGGAGTTTCCATGTTCTACCCCTGTCTGCGTGGGTTTCATCCGGGTTCTCCGGTTTCCTCCCACAGTCCAAAAAACATGGATCAAGGTCAATTAAATTCTCCAAATTGGCCCATATAGAGTGTGTCTGTGTGAGTGAGTGTGTGTCCAGTGATAGATTGGTGTCCTGTCCTGGGTGTATCTGCCCAGCGCCCGAAATGTTCTCCCCTGGATGGGTATGGGGAGCCCCACCGCGACCCCAATAGAGGATAAAGCGGGAGATGATGGATGGATGGATTATTCTCGAGAAATATTATACCTTAAGTCACCCAATGATCTTAATATTAAATTCAGTTAATACTGCCTACATTAAAATAAACCACACACCAAGTAAGTACATTTCCTTTATTAACTAGTTTACCCGGTCAGTCTGTTGCCAAGCTCTTTTAGAAAAAATAAAAATCAGAAATAGATGTACTCAAAGGGCGGCACGGTGGCTTAGTAGTTAGCACGTTTGCCTCTTAGCGCTAGGGATTCCTGGTTCGAATCCCCATCTGGGAGGAAACCCACATGGACACGGGGAGAACATGGAATCTCCACCCAGATTGGGATTTGAACCGGAAACCCCTAGTGCTGAACATGCTAACTAATTAGCCACCGTGCCGCCCTCCCATAAATATCCATCTATCCATGATCTTCTGCTTTATCCTCTACTAGGGTCGGGGGGTCGGGTTCCCCATGTCCATCCAGGGAAGAACGTCTCGGGCGCTGGGCAGATACACCCAGGACAGGGAGCCAATCTATCGCTGGGCACACATTCACTCAGACAAACACACTCTATATGGGGCAATTTGGAGAACTCAATTGACTCAATCCATATTTTTTGGACTGTGGGAGGAAACCCACGCGGACACGGGGAGAACATGGAAACTCCACCCAGATTGGGATTCGAACCAGGAATCCCTAGTGCTGAGAGGAGAACATGCTAACCACTAAGCCACCGTGCCACCTCTGTCTGATTTCCAATCTCATAAAAAATAGAAGGTTCAATCTATTTAGCGTTCAAAGGTAACGGAGATTAAGTTTAAGTCGATTACATGTTTTTAATCAGCTCTGGTTATCCGCACATGAAGAAACAAACGTACCTCACAACTGCAGCACCACGGCGACAAACCGTCCGTGTTCGATCCACCTGCGCTGCTCCAGTGCTGTTGTAATTTACAGGAAACCAAAATCCTCCAAGAAAGGTTGGTTTAAATACAACAGTGTGTGTTATTTGTGTGGATCTTTTAGACGCGTGGTCCAAACTCCCCCTCTAAACTGAGCTGTACTTGGCATGGCATGTGTTGCAGTGAGTACAGCTGAAGGCCAGGAGTGCAACTCGCCTCCCAATTTTGGTTCCGCCTTCTCTTACTTTTTTGCTTGATTGCAACAACATGAAACAATACAAATGTAAGGTTTTTAATAATACCATCCACCCATTCATTATCTTTCGCTTTATCCTCTATTAGGGTCGCGGTGGGGTTCCCCATGCCCAGAACAACTCGGGCGCTGGGCAGATAGACCCAGGACAGGGCGCCAATCCATCGCTGGGGTAATTTAGTAAAAGTAAAAAAGTAAAGTAAAACTCATGCTAGTTGAATAGTTCAGGGACCATAAGAAAATGACTATTTGATGAATGAGCATGGGAAAGATGCCGATACATGAAGAAACATACTGATTGAGGAGCTGACTCCAGTGCGGTCATTCCAGTCTAAATAAGTTAATTCATTCATTTATTCGCTTTATTCTATATTTGGGTCACTGGGGGAGGGGGGGGGTTCCCCATGCCCATCCAGCGGAGAAAGTTTCGGGCGCTGGGCAGATACACCCAGGACAGGGCGCCAATCTATCGCTGGGCACACACTCACACACACAGACATGCACACAAACACACTCTACATGAGGCAATTTGGAGAACTCAATTGACTTGATCCATATTTTTGGACTGTAAAAACCAGAGAACCCGGAGGAAACCCACGCGGACACAGGGAGAACATGGAAACTCCACCCAGATGGGGATTTGAACTAGGAACCCCTAGTGCTGAGAGGAGAACGTGCTAACCACTAAGCCACCGCATACATATGTTCAGTGTACATTTTTTGAATTTTCCACAGACTCTATGACAAATGCCTCCTGTAGGCAATGTGATGTTAATAGCGTACATCTATTTGTGGTATATGTTTTTAAAACAGACTATTTGGTTATTTAAGGAAATATACTTATTTGGTTGAAATTTTATTAAGGGTTTAAGGTGATTGATTTATTATCTGTCTGGTTTATTTTGATGTAGGCTGCATTAACAATTTACTATTAAGATTATTGGGTGCCTTAAGGAGGGCGGCACGGTGGCTTAGTGGTTAGCACGTTCGCCTCTCAACACTAGGGAGTCCCAGTTCAAATCCCAATCTGGGTGGAGTTTCCATGTTCTCCCCGTGTCCTCGTGGGTTTCCTCCTGGTTCTCCGGTTTCCTCCCACAGTTCAAAAACATGGATCAAGTCAATTGAGTTTTCCAAATTGCCCCATATAGAGTGTGTCTGTGTGAGTGAGTGTGTCCAGCGATAGATTGGGATAATGTCCTGTGTGTATCGGCCCAGCGCCCGAAACGTTCTCCCCTGGATGGACATGGAGAACCCCCCGAGACCCTAATATAGGATACACACTCACCGCAGTATCGAATTCGTACTGAACTGTTAAATGTGTACTGTTACACCTCTAATTAATAAGAAGTACGTATAAAGTAGCTATAAAACTGTTTTATGAGGACGTTTTTTCTAATTGGCTAATTCATATAAGCCCCCAAGACGATGGTTTGTAGTTAGTAAGAATGGTTTGTGTGCATAAGTATGGATAGAAAGTTTATTAATAGAATGAAATAAAGTAAAATTTCTTCCTATATGGAGAAATTGTATCATTTGTTGTAAACTTTTCAGATAATTAAGGAAATATTCTTATTTTGTTTAAACTAAGTTAAGGGTTTCGAGTAAGCATTTTATTATCTGTGTAAGGTTTATTTTGAACTAAGCCGTATTAAAAATTTACTATTGCGATTATTGGGTGACTTAAGGTACTAAATTGGTACCGAACCATGAGGTCCATACCACGGTGTGAACCAAACCGTGAATTTTGTGTACTGTTACACCCCTAATCAATAGGTACATAAGCCAAGATTGAGAAAATGAATATAGAATTTAATAAGTACGTGTTTCATTAGGACGTGTTTTCAAAAACCTTATTTGGGTGGACAAATCAATTTATAACACATATAAGTCCCTGATAAGAGGATGTTGCTTAGAATAAAACATGAGCTCATGACAGATGACTTAAAGAGGTGAATGAACCTGTTTCAAGGGACTTTTTAAATAAAATCTATGAGATTCTTACACGGGATTTCTAATTGGCTAATTTATATGAAGTTTGTGTCGTAGTTAGTAAGAATGGTTATTAATATTTGAAGTGTTGCTAGAATAAATAGAATGAAATGAAGTAAAAAAAAAATCTTAATTTATGGAGAAAATGTATAATTTAAAAAAATGTTTTGAATAGAATTAGAAATCTGTAAGTACACAATAAATTCTAATTCTTTTTTTTTTTTATCATGAATTATTCACAATAATACACCTCGAGGGCCTCAAGTGTCTTAATGCTTTTATAAAATGGTTAGAAACACATTAGAATAAAAAGAAATTTCATTCATAAATGCATTTATTGAAAGCAAAAACATTAAAAACCTGGTCTTCCATGGTGTAATCTATGTTTTTGAAGTGAATGCGCAGGTTTCTGGTTTCTCTAACAACCAAATACTGCCATCTAGTGGTCAACTTACAAAACACACTTTATAAAATACAGGAAAAATAATGTATTGTATATTATTTATTTATAAGAATGTAAAGCGGTCAGAGGTGTTTGTTATTGTCAATAATGTCATGGAAAAGGAGTACACAATAAAAAACAACCTTGAGTGCTTCGAGTGTCTTGTTGCTTTTATAAAATGGTTACAAACACACTATATATAATAAAAAACAGGTTTGATTAATAAATAAGTTTATTGAAAGCAAAAACGTTAATAATCTGGTCTTCTGTGACGTAATCTAGGTTTTTGAAGTGAATGCGCATCGCTGATTGACAGGTTTCCGGTTTCTCTAACGATCAAATACTACCATCTAGCGGTCAAATTACAGAACACATTTTATAAAATACAGGAAAAATAATGTATTGTATATCATGTATCAGCGATGGATTGGCATCCTGTCCTGGGTGTATATGCCCAGCGCCTGAAACGTTCTCCCCTGGATAGACATGGGGAACCCCCCCCGCGACCCTAATAGAGGATAAAGCGGAAGATAATGAATGAATGAATGAATGAATATATCATGTATTGATACGAATGTGAAGCGGTCAGAGGTGTGTGTTATTGTCAATAATGTCATGGAAAAGGAGTACAGGTACACCTTTTTTTTTCATAAATTATTCACAATAATACACAACCTTGAGTGCGTTGAGTGTTAATTATATTTTAACTTTTATTTTATAAAAGTTATTGCTTTTATTAAATGGTTACAAACACACTATATACAATAAAACAGATTTGATTCATAAATAATTTTATTGAAAGCAAAAACTGGTCCTTAATAATCTTCAATGATCTGGTCTTCCGTGACGTAATCTAGGTTTTTGAAGTGAATGCGCATTGCTGATTGACAGGTTTCCGGTTTCTCTAATGATCAAATACTACCATCTAGTGGCCAAATTACAGAACACACTATAAAAAACATTTAAAAAAATGGGTGGTACAGTAAATCATGTATTGATACTATTAATGTGAAGCGGTTTATAAAGATTATTTTGGCACAGATGGTGGCCATATCAAAAAGCTCAGTCATTATGATTGCTTCAGAAAAGTTTGGAGCTCGGGGAGCTTTTCCGAACATCTGGCTTAAAAGCATTTCACACACTGACCTTGAAAGGAGCCAGTCCAGTTAATTCTGATGTGGAACAAATAAGGATGAGATGGCTTTTGTCTCCTTGTATCCCTCTGCTGATTCGCTGGCTGCAGCCAGATTGCTGTCCCTGTGATAGTCAATTGTAATTGCTTGTTCGAGGGTTTCTGACCTCTTCCTCCTTCATCCACAAAGCGTCTGCAGTTAAGAACAGATATGTCATGAAATTGTTCAAATGCCCTTTGTATGTATAAAAGTCCAAAGTTAGTATCTGTTGGTATCCACATGGGTTAAAGTTCTCCGTCACCACAACGGATTTACGTGATTTAAATTTTTTAAGGGGAAAAATTTGTCAAATTCTAATAATTAACCACACATAATAATGTCCTTAATAAATATAATAATCTCACTAGCAGGGCGGCACAGTGGTTTAGTTGTTAGCATGTTCTCCTCTCAGTGCTAGGGATTCCCGAAATCCCGAACCTAGGGATTGGGTTCAAAACCCAATCTGGGTGGAGTTCCCATGTTGTCACCGTGTCCGCATGGGTTTCCTCCGGGTTCCTCCCACAGTCCAAAAACATGGATCAATCAATTGAATTCTCTAAATTGCCCCATAAAGAGTGTGTCTGTGTGAGTGAGTGTGTCCAGTGATATATTGGCGACCTGTCCTGGGTGTATCTGCCCAGCGCCTGAAATGTTCTCCCCTGTATGAGCATGTTTTCCTCTCAGCACTAGGGAATCCCGGTTTGAATCCCAATCTGGGTGGAGTTTCCATGTTCCATGTTCCGCGTGGGTTTCCTCCGGGTTCTCCATTTTCCTCCCACAGTCCAAAAACATGGAACAAGGTCAATTAAATTCTCCAAATTGCCCCATATAGAGTGTGTCTGTGTTAGTGAGTGAGTGTGTGTCCAGCGATAGATTGGCCAGCGCCTGAAAGTTTCTCCCCTGGATGGGCATGGGAACCCCCGCAACCCTAGAGGATAAAGCGGAAGAGAATAGATGGATGATGGTAAATCTGATAAAAACGTTTTAAAAAACCCATTTGATGAATAATGCTTTTGCTGGGGACTTTTGAAAGCGACGTGATAACACCGTCAGGAAAACTTTACAGAACACTTTAAGTCATAGCATTATAATGCGATGTTAGCATGGACGTGTTGTTTGTTGAGGAAGGTGCCGACGTTGAAAACATCGACAGAACCATAAAAGACAAATGGAGATGGGCAAGGTTCAATAAAACGGGACACGATGTCATGCCTTATCGGTTATGGTGCAAACAAATTAAGCAACCAGATGTGTGTAGTTATAGTGCCATAAAAAATAATCTATTGTAGCAACGGTAAAGTTCAGCACACCACCTGCTTACCCAGGGCCTCAGCTACAATAAGAAATACACGTGCTTCAATGACTGACATGTCTGCGATCAGAAAGTGCGAGTGATTAAATTGTGTTTCTTATTCATTCATTCATTCATTATCTCCCGCTTATCCTCTATTAGGGTCGCGGTGGGGTTCCCCATGCCCATCCAAGGGAGAATGTCTCGGGCGCTGGGCAGATAGACCCAGGACAGGGCGCCAATCCATCGCTGGGCACACACTCACACATACACACTCTATATGGGGCAATTTGGAGAATTCAATTAACTTGATCCATGTTTTTGGACTGTGGGAGGAAACCGGAGAACCTGAAGGAAACCCACGCAGACACGAGGAGAAATATATATATTTTTTATTATATTATAAAATAGGCGGGCTTAGGTGGCTTAGTGGTTAGCACGTTCGCCTCTCAGCACTAGGAATTCCCGATTCGAATCCCAATCTGGGTGGAGTTTCCATGTTCTCCCCGTGTCTGTGTGGGTTTCCTCCGGGTTCTCCGGTTTCCTCCCACAGTCCAAAAACATGGATCAAGTCAATTGAATTCTCAAAAATTGCCCCATATAGAGTTTGTCTGTGTGAGTGAGTGTGTGCCCAGCGATGGATTGGCGCCCTGTCTTGGGTCTATCTGCCCAGCGCACGAGACGTTCTCCCCTGGATGGGCATGAGGAACCCCACCGCGACCCTAATGGAGGATAAAACAGGAGATAATGAATGAATGAATTATAAAATATTGAAAATGAGCTTTATTGTTGCACGGAGACTTAGTGGTTAGCATGTTCTCCTCTCAGCACCGGGTTTCCTCCAGGTTTTCCGGTTTCCTCCCACAGTCCAAAAACATGGATCAAGTCAATTGAGTTCTCCAAATTGCCCCATATAGAGTGTGTCTGTGTGAGTGAGTGTGTGTCCAGTGATAGATTGGCGCCCTGTCCTGGGTGTATCTGCCCAGCACCCGAGATGTTCTCCCCTGGATGGGCATGGGGAACCCCCCCCCCCCCCGCGACCCTAAAAGAGGATAAAGCAGAAGATAATGGATAGATGGATGGACTACTTGATTACTTAATAAAATGATTCCCATTACTGACGGTTGGAAATTAGGCCGCGACGTTCGATTGTGTCACAACGTGCTGCTTCCCTTAAATGTGCGACCCCTTGCCGTGCATTCGATTCGGAGCAGCCAGCATGGCCGGCACCTGCATGCGTGCTGAAGGATTATTAGCAATTAAAGTCGACAGGATAAGCAGAGGTAGCGCTAATGAATACCCGGGGTGTTCCACACACCACAGATCAGCTATTGCTAACGGGAAGTGTTTAACGAGCTTCCCCGTAGCCTCTGTCGAGACGTGATTTGTGCGCTTTGTGCCGTTCTCATCACCGCTGATTGTGTGAAATTAGGCTTGGGATATTCGAATGAATTGTATAGACTGCTTTGCCTGGGAGGAGGCTGGGAATAATTGAAAGAGACATTCGAAGAACAAGAGAAGCTTGTAAAGAGGGTCCCCTAGTGGTATGTACAAAATATCCATCCATCCATCTATTATCTTCCGCTTTATCCTCTGCTAGGGTCATGGGGGGGGTTCCCCATGCCCATCCAGGGAAGAACATTTCGGGCGCTGGGCAGATAGACCCAGGACAGGACTTCAATCTATCGCTGGACACGCACTCACTCACACAGACACACTCTATATGGGGCAATTTGGAGAACTCAGTTGACTTGATCCATGTTTTTGGACTGTGGGAGAAACCCGGAGGAAACCCACGGGGAGTACATGGAAACTACACCCAGTTTGGGATTCGAACCTGGATCCCCAGTGCTGAGAGGAGAACATGCTAATCACTAAGCCACCGTGCCACCTTAAATACATTTATTCATCCATTATCTTTTGCTTTATCCTCTACTAGGGTCACGGGGGGAGGGGGGGTTCCCCATGCTCATCCAGGGAAGATTGTTTTGGGCGCTGGGTAGATACACCCAGGACAGGGTAAAACTCAATCGATATGCACACACTCACTCACACAGACACACACAATATGGGGCAATTTGGAGATTTCAATTGACATTGATCCATGTTTTTGGACTGTGGGAGGAAACTGGAGAAACCGGAGGAAACCCACACAGATACGGGGAGAACATGGAAACTCAACCCAGATTGGGAATCGAACCAGGAATCCCTAGCGCTGAGAGGCGAACATGCTAACCACTAAGCCACCGTGCCACCCTAGCTCTTTACATGTCCTATTAATTTTGCCCGTCCTGTGTTGAGCCGTCACGATTTTGAAAGACTGATGATGACAGCTCAAGAAATCATTCCCACCCTGTGGCAAACTGGCAGTAAGAAGCCGTTTGGGCTGAAAATATTTATCTTTCAACTGACAGAAAGCAAATGGAAGCGTTGCCTCGGGGTGGTACTGCCCGCATGCGTGCGGTTCCCTGATATCAAATATCTCTCGAGGCGTCTCGGCTGTGTACTCTGGAGCAGATTGGGGGCGGCGGTTGCAGGGAGATGGAATCAAAGGACTGTGGGAGAATAGAGCCTCGGTGCATTCATTACGGCTCAATTTGCAAGAGGGTGGCTCACAAAGTGTCATCTCTTCAGGTGAATAATGAAAAGACAATACCGCGCTCGTTCTCCGTCCTTCTCGCGCTCAAATGATGATCTTTTGTTGCTATTTCTTCCCTCTAATCTCCGCCTATGAAGAATAAGCAAATAATTACGTGTTATTAAGCTCAAGTTCAAGGCATTTATTTATATAGCACTTTTTACAACAGTACATCGTCCACAAAACATCTTTACGCTGTTGTAAGCCTTTAATCCGAAGCGACAGTGACAAGAAGAAAACCCCCAGTATGTTGTTATTTTAAGGACCTTTTTAAGAAACCTTGTGAGGACCAAGACTCAGTGGGGGACTCATCCTCCTTGAGCGGCTGGGCAGCATCAACAGTGTAGGACACTAATGTATTTAATAATTGGAAAACTCTATTAGTCGTCCTGCAGGACCGCCAGTCCAATAAAAATCCAGGTTCCATTCAGTAATTGTTGTAGTGTCATGGGCGAAGAGCTTTTTACAACAGTACATTGTCACAAAGCAGCTTTACAGTGTTATAAGCCTTTGAACCCCCAAAGAGCAAGCTGAAGCAACAGTGGCAAGAAGGAAACCCCCTAGTATGTTGTTATTTTAAGGAACAAACCTTGTGAGGACCAAGACTCAGTGGGGGACTCATCCTCCTTGAGCGGCCGGGCAGCATTAACAGTGTAGGACACTAATGTACAGATTGTGTGGTGATCATGTGACCCCGTATTTAACAATTGAAAACTATATAAGTCCATTGAGGACGTCCTGCAGGACCGCCAGTCCGATAAAAATCCAGGTTCCATTTAGTAATTGTCGTAGTGTCATGGACGAAGAGCTTTTTATAATAGTACATTGTCACAAAGCAGCTTTACAGTGTTATAAGCTTTGAACCCCCAAAGAGCAAGCCGGAGCAACAGTGGCAAGAAGAAAACTCCCTGTTATGTTGTTATTTTAATAAAGAAACCTTGTGAGGACCAAGACTCAGTGGGGGTCTCATCCTCCTTGAGCGGCCGGGCAGCATCAACAGTGTAGGACACTAATGTACAGATTGTGTTGTGATCAGGTGACCCATATTTAACAATTAAAAACTATATAAGTCCATTGAGGGCATCCTGCAGGACTGCCAGTCCAATAAAAATCCAGGTTCCATGGTCCATGACAATCCAGGTTTTGGAGAACTCAATTGACCTTGATCCATGTTTTTGGATTATGGGAGGAAACCGGATAACCCGGAGGAAACCCTTGCAGACACAGGGAGGACATGGAAACTACACCCAGAATGGGATTCGAACCTGGATCCCCAGCGCTGAGTGGAGAACATGCTAACCACTAAGCCACCATGTCACCCGACCCGTAATTATCATTTGAAAACGATATAAGTCTATTGAGGGCGTCCTGCAGGACCGCCAGTCCAATAGAAATCCAGGTTACATCCAGTAATGGTTGTAGCCGCAGTGCTTTAGCAGAACCATGGATGAAGATCTGACCACACCTCCAGGAAATTAGCGACAGCTCAAAAGATGACAGCTCATGGTGATGGTAGCTCAGTGGTTAGGGTGTTGGGTTATCAATCTGAAGGTTGGGGGTTCAAATCCTAGGTCCACTGAAGTTACCAGTGTGGGTCCTTGAGCAAGGCCCTTAACCCTCATTGCTCCCGGGGTGTTGTGATTAACCCTGTGCTCACCTTGTAAGTCGCTTTGGATAAAAGCGTCTGCTAAATGACCTAATTAATTAATTAATTAAAAATTAATTAAAAAGAAACAAGCAAGAAAAGCAGTTAGAGCTAATAAAGTCCAGTATTTAATTAATAACCAGAGTTTGATTGATGCAGTGCATCATGTGACTCCGGCATCACTGACTAGAGCAGCAGAACTAAAAGGGGCAGATACTGCAGACTCTCTGAAACAGCATTATTTCAGTGCCACACCCCTATTAATGATGAGCTGGGTGAAGAGGTGAAATGCCAACACAACACCAATCACCCAACCAACGCAAAATTAAATAAATGTGTTTTTAATCTACATTTAAAGAGTAATAGTGCTTCTGAGTCCCGAACAGTAACTGGAAGGCTAATCGAAGGTTGAGGTTAACACGGCCAAAGGAGGTTGTGGCAGTAATTACACTTCTCGGTACTTGAAATCTATTTTGACTTTTTTTTTCCTCTGTGTTTGTCCTACATTTGTCCCAAGGTCTTATATTTTTGCCTCAGCCTTTTCGGTTTATCTCACAAATTCTTCATTTTCATATGGCCCACTTGTCACATTGAAGGATGAAGGACGTCTTATCCTATTATCTTCCGCTTAATCCTCTGCTAGGGTCGCGGGAGGGTTCCCCATGCCCATCCAGAGGAAATGGTTTCGGGGTCACATCAGGTTTCAGGGTCGGGATGGTTTAGAATTGGAACGGCGTCGATTTCTCAGATGATAAAAAATAAAAATACTACAAGAAATGCAAAAATGAGCATGGCAGAGTATGGGGGGGGTCCACAATCAGTTGGTGTCTCTGAAACTCACTTGGGATGTCCAAAATTGACCGATTTCAGCCAAATCGGATTTTTCCCATTGGAAATTAATTAAGCCAAATTTTAAGAGTGATCAGGAGAGGGCCGAGGGTGCGACCAGTCTGCAATTTCCCAAGACCAGTTTACCTCCAGCCATCTCCAACTCCAGCCAATCTTGTTTTTGTGGCTCCAAAATTGTCCAAGTAACGGGAGTGTGAAGGTCACCGTGATGCAAAGTGAATGGGAATTTGGGCTCAGAAAAACGGGAATATGTCGGAAAGCGTTCGACCGATTCCTTAGCTGTACACAAGCTCTCGTCACACTGATGAGCCGGGCGTGTCCTGGAAAAAGCGTGTCGATACATCAAACAGTGGAATAATAAAAATCGTATAACAATAGTATAACAACATATATGGCAATCACAATAAATAAAAGCATGGTCTTTGACTAGGGCGGCACGTTGGCTTAGTGGTTAGCACTTTCGCCTCTCAGTGCTAGGGATTCCCAGTTCGAGTCCCAATCTGGGTGGAGTTTTCCTGTTCTCCCCGTGTCCGCGTGAGTTTCCTCTGGGTTCTCCGGTTTCCTCCCACAGTCTAAAAACATGGAATTGAATTCTATATATATATAGTGTGTTTGTGTGAGTGAGTGTGTGCCCAGCAATAGATTGGTGCCCTGTCCTGGATTTATCTGCCCGGCCCCCGAAACGTTCTCCCCTGAATGGGCATGGGGAACCCCCCTGCGACCCTAGTAGAGGAGAAAGCAGAAGATAATGGATGGATGGATGGATGGATGGGTCTTTAACTATGGGTTCTAACATTTCGCATGTTAATGTAATCTCGGTTTGCATCTACTGTATATTAAAGATTCCTTACTGTAAAGTGATCGGATCTTTGGTAGAACAAGGGCGAATGTCCCTTCAGCCTATTTAGAATGATTTAGCATTTTTACACTGTGGAAGTGGCAGTGTGAAAGGCTTAAGACCGACTAACACTCTTAAGACACTCTAAGGCTTAAGACACACTGACTTCCTTATGCACACACACAGACACACACACACACACACACACACACACACACACCTGCATGTCTTTGCTACACAATGTGGACACCATACCAGGCACAGCCAGGTGGGGACCACCCTTTTTGAAGGGCCTAAAGATAAGTTCAAAGCTGTTCTGAGTTCAGTGAGATCCAATTCCTTTGGCTTCTTTATTCATTATCTTAAACTTAATCCTCTACTAGGTTCGTTTGGGGGGGTTCCTCATGCCCATCCAGGGGAGAACGTTCTCCGGTTTTAACAGTCCAAAAATATGGATTTATGGATTTAATTTAATTCTCCAAATTGCCCCATATAGAGTGCGTCTGTGTGAATGAGTGTACGCAGTGATGAATCGGCGCCCTGTCCTGGGTGTATCTGCCAAGCGCCCAAAATGTTCTCCTCTGGATGGGCATAGGGAACCCCCCAAACAGACCTATTAGAGGTTTAAGTAGAAGATAAAGAATAAATTAGCCTAAAACTATACACATACTAGTTCTTCTTTTAGATTTTTTCGACCTCCTAGAGACTTTGGATACAATGTTGCCAGACACGTGGAAAATCAATTTTCGATCAGTTTTAATGCTCCTGTGGAGACCAAGGAGCCGGGAGATCCCCATGGGTTTGGTGTGCAATCAGGCTTTGGTCCCCACCGGGATATAAAAAATAAGTGCACACACACACACACACACACACACGGTCAACACACAGAGGCTAAAACGCTTAAGGAACTTGACTATTCAGCCGTACACACACATTCCCTGATGGCTGACTGTGACAGGCACGTCCTCTCCACATCCCTTAGTAACAGAGCTGTCCATCAGCATGCTGCTCGGTGCACGTGTTTGTTTTCCTGGCCGCACATAACCCCGCCCGGTTCCTATCGCGGTTCCCTCTGGCATACAGCACCTGATCCTGGGGTGGGTGACCTCGGACAACATTGGCATTTCTCGTTTACCCTTTACCCTTTTCGTCCACCCTTTTGGTCCAACCAACCCAATCCGCCCGGGCGATATTGAGAATCCGTCCCATTTGCCCACACTGAAGAGTCCCTGAGCAGAAACTGTGAAAATCAACCCTGCACCACATGCCGTGGCTTCAATGTCACCTTCTGTCCCCCTCCAGACTCCGGAAGGAACCATGCTCTGTCGCTCACACCCTGCCAAGCTACCTGGCAGCCCGTCTCTCGGGTGCCACAGGTGCGCCTCTAAGTGCTCTGGGAGTTTATAGCCTACGCTGTACTGCCATGGTTCATTAGTGGCTAAATGAGAGCGAAAAATGACCCCCCCTCCCCCGTCTTGCTCTTTCTTCTTTCTTCACACTCCTCATGGACTGATGAGCGGAAGAAGAAGAAGCTCCTTACGCAAACCAGACTTAATATTTCGGATTTAAATCTGTTCATAAGAGGAATTTGGGTCACTTTGCTCTATTGAAGCTTTAAGCTTAAGTGTTCTCCTAGATCGTTAAACTCCAGACGGAGCAGCTCAGGTGGAGAATGTTAATGGCACTGTCGTTTTTTTCCAAACGGATGGTGTAATGTGGATGCAATTAAACCAAGCCAGGCATTTGTGTTTGTGTTGGACGGGTCACGTGAGCACCCAATATATCAGTCAATGCTCCGTGTGGTATGTGGGATGGTCACATGTCCTGAGGTATTTTCATGTAAGTAATTTAATTATATAGTGCTTTTGCCAATCGTACATTTTCACAGGGTCGTGGGGGCGTGGGGGGGGTTTCCCCATGCCCATACAGGGGATAACGTTTCAGGCGCTGGGCAGATACACCCAGGACAGGGTGACAATCTATCGATGGGCACAAACTCATACATACACACTCTATATGGGGCAATTTTGGAGAACTCAATTGACCTTGATCCATGTTTTTTGACTATGGGAGGAAACCGGAGAACCCGAAGGAAACGCACGTGGACACGGGAAGAACATGGAAACTCCACCCAGATTGGGATTCGAACCTGAGCGGAGACCCACTAAGCAGGACTGCCAGTCTAATAGAAATCCAGGTTCGAAACATGGAAACTCCACCCAAATTGGAATATTTTCGGATATTGTCGGATATTTATAGGAGGCTAGGGGGCAGCAGAGGAGTTCCATCCATCCACCCATCCATCCATCCATCCATCCATCCATCCATCCATCCATTATCTTCAGCTTTATCCTCTATTAAGGTCGCGGAGGGGTTCCCCATGCCCATTCAGGGGAGAATGTTTCGGGCGCTGGGCAGATACACCTAGGACCGGGCCCCAATCTTTCACACACACTCACTTACCCAGACACACTCTATATGGGGCAATTTGGAGAATTCAATTGACCTTGATACATGTTTTTGGATTGTCAGAGGAAACCGGAGAACCCGGAAGGGACCCACAAGGACATGCAGAGAACCTGGAATCTCCACCCAGATTGGGATATTTTCGGATATTGTTGGATATTTAGAGGAGGCTAGGGGGCAGCAGAGGAGTTAATAATTTTAATTATTTTTCATTAGCCTGCGATGAAGACGGACGACCACCGATTTTATTAAGAGGTGCCGACGACAACATGAACGTGACAGATTAGTTCAATGTTCTCTGAATCTCCAGATATGAAAGCATTGTGTTACATTCAGTTACATATGTGTTTAAAATAATTCTGGTAAATGGGACAATGAAAAAATGGTGGTTTAGTGGTTAGCATGTTCTCCTCTTAGCGCTAGGGATTCCTGGTTCGAATCCTAATCTGGGTGGAGTTTCCACGTGGGTTTCCTGCGGGTTCTCCGGTTTCCTCCCACAGTCCAAAAACATAGATCAAGGTCAATTGAATTCTCCGAATTTTCCCATATAGTGTGTGTCTGTGTGAGTGAGTGTGTGCCCAGCGATAGATTGGCACCCTGTCCTGGGTGTATCTTCACAGCACCCGAGACGTTCTCCCCTGGATGGGCATGGGGAACCCCACCGTGACCCTAATAGAGGATAAAGCGGAAGATAATGGATGGATAAATGGGACAATGAAAATTGTTTTATAACAGTGCGTAACTTGTGTCCTTAATAAACTATTGCTTCTTTACTTCATCGAATTCGGCCGTCTTTGCAAAAAGTCCAAATGGGACACCTCTGTAGTAAAGGCTGTGTTGTGCAGACACTATGTGGGGATGACGAGGATCCATTTATCGATGGTTCTCTGTATTAAACTGCGAACCGCAATATCCATCATGACCATTTATCTGAATTTGCTGCAAAACACTTAGCAATCGATCATTAATAAAAATCTCTTCTTGCGTCGTGACCCAAAGAAAAAGCTCAGCGCGGAGTTCATCTGAGACTGGGTTTAAAATTAATGTATGGAAAGGTAGGGATGGATGAACCCTACGTGTCTGAAGGCTGCGTATATATCATACCTTTTTGGCCGACATACTCTGATTTATGAGACATGTCACATCAGATTCATTGTTGGAACTGTTAATAAAACCTATGGATCATAAAAACCCCTCGTTTGTAAACCTTTCAAAGGTTTTGATATGTCTGTATTAAATACATTGGCATAGTGGTCACCTCTCAGCACTGGGGCATCCAGGTTCCAATCCTGATCTGGATGGAGGCTCCATGTCTTCCCTGTGTCCATATGGATTTTCTTCAGGTTCTGGGTTTTCCGGTTTCCTCCCACGGTTCAAAAAACATGTGATTCAATGTGAATTTGCTGCCCCAAATTGCCCCTATCTATATTACCCCTACACACTGTTATATATTATACTATTTATAATAATAATAATAATAATAATAATATTAAGAAGAAGAAGAAGAAGAATTAGACGAAGAATAAAAATATTAGTAAGGATAAAAGTAAAAATAGTAATAATAATAATAAGAAGAAGAATTATAGTTATAATAATAATAATAATAATAATAATAATAATAATAATAATAATAATAATAAGAGGGAAAATAATAATAATAAGAATCATAATATTAAGAGGAATAATAATAAGAAGAAGAATCAGAAAATAAAGAATAATAATAATAGTAATAATAATAATAATAAGAGGCGGCACAGTGGCTTAGTGGTTAGCATGTTCTCCTCTCAGCTCTAGGGATTCCCGGTTCGAATCCCCATCTGGGTGGAGTTTCCATGTTCTCCCTGTGTCTGCGTGGGTTTCCTCCGGTTTCTCCGGTTTCCTCCTACAGTCCAAAAACATGGATCAAGTCAATTGAATTCTCAAAAATTGCCCCGTATAGAGTGTGTCTGTGTGAATGAGTGTGTGCCCAGCGATACAATGTCGCCCTGTCCTGGGTGTATCTGCTCAGCGCCCGAGACGTTGGCATGGGGAATACTACCGTGACCCTAATAGAGGATAAAGCGGGAGATAATGAATGAATGAATAAATAATAATAATAATAATAAGAAGAAGAAGAAGAAGAGGATAATGAAGAACAAAAAGTTGGCTCATTTAATGGGAATCAAACAGAATGCTGTATCAGCATCACCAATGTCCATGCTTGCCCCTTATAATTCCATTGTATAGTACAACCTTTGAATAGCACATTCAATTTATCAGTGTTGTCACTAGTTTCTGGTTCATATTTCATATTTTTCAGGCTTGTTAATGAATGCAGGATTAAGCCAGAGCTAAGAATAAACCAGCGGGCACAGCGGAGTGAAGCAGGGAGGCACAGGTTCCTCTCTTCAGCTGTTTATACAGAGGATGTAAACCGTGGCTAGCATGTGTTCTCTCTGCAGTGAGCCGTGTTTGGAGACGGGTCCGGGTGAGAGCTAATCAGAAGCTGCCGCTGAGTGAAGCATTCAGTTGCAGCCGCCCTGCAGAGAGCAGAACCATTGATTGGTGCCCCGGGGATTCAAAATCTGATTCTTAAGTTCCCTGAGCAATCCAGATATCTTTAAACAAATGTGAATACCGTGTTGTTTCGCCACCGCTGAGGCTTTTGCGTTTGGATTAAGGTGACCAGCAGTTTTCTTCTCAGCATGACACTGATGTAGGGTTTAAAAACATATTTAAGACCTTACATATGAGGGGGGGGGGGGGTTCTCCATGGCCATCCAGGGGAGAACGTTTCGGGCGCTGGAAAGATAACCCAGGACAGGGTGCCAATCCATCGCTGGGCACACTCAATCACACAGACACACTCTATATAGGGCAATATGGAGGACTCAATTGACCTGGATCCATGTTTTTGGATGGTTTGAGGAAACCGGAGAACTCGGAGGAAACCCATGCGGACACTGGGAGAACTCCACCCAAATTGGGATTCGAACCAGGAATCCCTAGCGCTGAGAGGAGAACATGCTAACCACTAAGCCACTGTGCCGCCCCACACACACTATATAAATCTAAAATATAATATATAGGGCATTATAAAATAAGTAACAATATGGAGCATTTTTCGAAGCCATGTTTTTGGACTGTGGGAGGAAACCGGAGAACCACACGGAAATGGGGAGAACATGCAAACTCCCAGACTGGGATTGGAACATGAATTCCCAGTGTAGAGATGGGCTTTAAAAGCATTTAATGTACTTTATTCTACGCGCCGCCGCTTTTAATTTAAATATTGAGTTGCGGTGGTGTGTTAGTATAATCACAATTGTGCGGAAAATGATATGCACTTCAGGATTTGTTTGCATCACGATAGTTTGTAATTTAATAACATGGCATGGGTAACTATAACGCTCTTTAGCTTTATAGTGCTTTTCTGGATTCGAGTGAGTAAAAGCACTTTACCGCAGATCCACAGACACTGTCTTTTGATTTCGTCTCGTAGGATGTATTTTTATTTCTTAAGTGCAGGGCTTTTTCTTTGCCCTGACCCCAGAACAATTTTTTCTTTTGGCCTCCTTTCAGCCCCATTGACACTGTGCATCCGAAATGGTATGTCTTAATCACTAGGGGTGTGACGGGACACAAAATTCACTGTTCGGTGTGGGGTGAGGGGGTCCGATTTTTATGCGTCAAGCACTTCGGTCGTCCACTACATCATATACAGTGAGGGAAATAAGTAGTTAAACACCCTACGACTTTGCATGTTCTCCCACTTGACCATTATGAAGGGGCCTGTAATTTTCATTAGGACATTAGATTAATAGATTAATTTCATTAATCTAAAAAAAGGCGGTATGGTGGCTTAGTGGTTAGCACGTTCTCCTCTCAGCGCTAGGGATTCCCGGTTCCAATCCCCATCTGGGTGGAGTTTCCATGTCCTCCCCGTGTCTGCGTGGGTTTCCCCCAGGTTCTCCGGTTTCCTCCCACAGTCCAAAAACATGGATCAAGTCAATTGAGTTCTCCAAATTGCCCCATAGAGTGTGTTTGTGTGAGTGAGTGTGTGTTCAGTGATAGATTGGTGCCCTGTCCTGGGTGTATCTGCCCAGCGCCCGAAACGTTCTCCCCTGGATGGGCATGGGGAACCCCCCCCTACGACCCTAGTAGAGGATAAACCGGAAGGTAATGAATAGATACATAATGTAAAAAAAAAATCTGGAAATCACAATTTATGATTTTGTGTGTTACTAAATCATTTATTTGTGTGTTACTGCTGCAAATAAGTATTTAAATAACAAAATTTTAAAAACAGTGTTTTGCCAATCAGCAAAAATCCCTCAAAGAGCTTTTTCCCTCATTCATTCATTCATTCATTCATTCATTATCTTCTGCTTATTCCTCTACTATTGTAGGGTACTAGGGTCGCAAGGAGGGCCCATGTCCATCCAGACGAGAACGTGTCGGGCGCTGGGCAGATACACCCAGGACAGTGTGCCAATCTATTGCTCAATCACACAGACTGATTGGTGTGGGGTAAACAGGTGTCTTTATGCAGCTAATGACCTCAAACAAGTGATTTTAATCATAAATTGTGATTTCTGGATTTATTTATTTTTTTTGAAAGATTATGTCTTTCACAGTGGACAAGCACCTAAGATGCAAATTTCTGATTTCTAAGTGGGAAAACTTGTAAAGTTGCAGGGTGTTCAAATACTCAAAGATGTTCTCTCCTGGATGGGCATGGGGCATGGGGAACCCCACCGCGACCCTAATAGAGGATAATGTGGGAGATGAATGAATGAATATATATATATATATATATATATATATATATATATATATATATATATATATATATATATATATATATAATGTGTGTGTGTGTTATCCAGCAGTTATATATATATATTCTTCCGCTTTATCCTCTAAGAACATCTTTGAGTATTTTAGGCAAATACACCCAGGACAGGACACCGATCTATCGCTTGGCACACACTCACTCAAACACCTACTATATGGGGTAATTTGAAGAATACAATTGACCTTAATCCATGTTTTTGGACTGTGGGAGGAAACCGGAGAACCCGGAGGAAACCCACGCGGACATGGGGAGAACATGGAAACTCCACCCAGATTGGGATTATAACCAGGAATCCCTAGTGCTGAGAGGCAAATGTGCTAACCACTAAGACCCCGTGCCGCAATATATATATATATATATATATATTTTTTTTTTTTTTTTAATTTTTTTTTATGTAAATAAAAATAGGACACATGATTCAGAGTTGGAACTGAACTGTGTTGATCTCTCAAACTGTAGAAAAACAACACTACGTATTCGAATCCCAATTCAAATCCCAATCTGGGTGGAGTTTCCATGTTCTCCCTGTGTCCACGTGGGTTTCCTCCGGGTTCTCCTTTTTCCTCCCACAGTCCAAAGACATGGATCAAGGTCAATTGAATTCTCAAAATTGCCCCATGAGTGTGTCTGTGTGAGTGAGTGTGTGCCCTGCGATACCCTGAGATACCCTGTGATGTACACCCAGCACCAGGGAACCCCCCCCTGCGACCCTAGTAGAGGACAAAGCGGAAGATAATGGATGGATGGATGGAACCAAAAATGGGCGTGGCCGGGTGTGTGAGGATGGGAAATTAGCCTGTGGTTTTAGCTGTACAATAAAAAAGTTACTCCACTTTGCAAATTATAGTAAATAAACTAATCCAACTTTAAAGAGTGATCAGGAGTGAACGAAGAGTGCGATCACTAAGTGATAAGTGAACACCCAGGACAGGATGCCAATCTATCACTGGACACACACTCACTCACACAAACACACTCTATATGGGGCAATTTGGAGAATTCAAGTGACTTGATCAAGGTTTTTGGACTGTGGGAGGAAACCAGAGAACCTTGCCCGGGTTCCTGGAGTGTAAATATCACAGTGATGCAAAGTGAATGGGAATTTTGGCTTGGAATAACGGGAATATCTCGGAAATGAAAACGCATTGCGGGTTTGTTTCTGTAATGGTCTGTACCACACAGTCCATGAGGAATACAACATTCTTCTACACCCCTACTAATCGCTAATGGTTATGATGTACTGTACATATATACAGCCATCTCTCCCTAAACTATAGGTGTGCAATGCAAACCTGGCTTCCACTCGTAGTTTCTTCCATAAAGGCGTTTTTATTGCTAGAATGGATTGTGGTGGACACGCAGGAGGGTAAAATATTTAAAGCTCTGTCAGCTCGCATCCAATCCTAAGGCAATGAGAACTAACCATCCATGGCTCCTGCTCCTCATCAGGAATGCATCAAACTTATCTCCGGGCTCCAGACAGACTGTGCAAGCCCAGGAATTCCAATTAGCTGCTTTTATAGGGAATTAATCGTACGAATTTGACACTATCAAGATGTTTTCTTGATTTCACCGGCGCGGATTGTCTGATTTTGAAAACGCTGCACGGAATGGATATTTTGCCATTGGGCGGCTTTGATGCTTGTTTGTTTACTATGTTTCCCAGGCTTAGGGTTCGATTTTGGATGTCTGTGTGCTGCTGCCCCCTTTGGGCTGTGTTTAATAATTGCAAACAGTATCGTACCCTTTTACAGCATCCCTACTATTGATTTTTGGAAATGCAATGCATAGAATAATAGTTTCTGGGTGGAAATATCTAATGAGCTATTAATCTGAAGGTTGGGGGTTCAAATCCCAGGTCCGCTGAAGTTACCAATGTGGGTCCTCATTGCTGCAGGGATGCTGTGGTCAACACCGTGCTCACTTTGTGAGTCGCTTGGGATAAAAGCATCTGCTAAATGCCCAAATATAAATGTAATATGTTGTAAATGAGAAAGAGAGAGTGGAAGAGAGAGAGAGAGAGAGATTAAATTCTATAACAACCTCACACCGATCATTATAAAGCACTCCAACCACACCCATCCCCTCGTCCAACTGATCCGGAGTCATTGCTGCACCAAACCACACACACCCACACTAACACACTAACACAGCACTCACACACAAACACTACAGACTCAGGATCAGTGTAGCCTCTCATACCCCATTCAGACAATCCAAAATACACAAAAGCTAAAATGTCCCTCACTTTTTGTCCCGCTCCCCTCAGGCAGGTCAACTCTCAAAACAACAGACACTCTCCATAAACACTACAACACTTTTCAAACAGACAATTTCCGAATATTTAATGGCTGCTATATTTTATTTTTATATCCATCTATCAATTATCTTTTGCTTTATCCTCTACTAGGGTCGCAAGGGGTTCCCCATGCCTATACAGGGGAGAGTGTTTCAGGCACTGGGCAGATACACCCAGGACAGGACGCAAATCTATCGCTGGGCACACACTCACACACACAAACACACTCTATATGGGGCAATTTGCAGAATTCAATTGACCTTATTCCATGTTTTTGGACTGTGGGAGGAAACCGGAGAACCCGGAGGAAACCCACGCGGACACGGGGAGAACATGGAAACTCCACCCAGATTGGGATTCGAACTGGGAATTCCTAGTGCTGAGAGGAGAACGTGCTAACCACTAAGCTACCACACCGCCCAGGTCCAAAACCATTACAATTAAATGGAACCATAAAATACAATTAAAAATATTAATTACTCAAGTAGGCGGTTACATTATTTCTATTTTTATATATTCAGTTACATTATTTCTAATTTTATAATATTTCATATTATATAGCAATCACTAAGCCACCGCACCGCCTTAAATTTACAACCATCATCCCCTATTTTACCTCCCTTAACTTTACCTTCACTGAAAAACTGCCCTTCCTACTGGGGGAACACAGGTACTGGCAGCACTGTATACACACAAACACACACACACACCTGCCACAGGTGAGGAACAGAGAGTGACCAGTCAGCCATCACACACACACACACACACACTTATTCAACTTTTATTTATATTTTTTTACTATTTCTATTGGTTTTGTTCGTAAATCATGTACATTTTTGTAGTTTTATCTTTGTTGTTTTTGTTGTTTCAATCAAATTACATCAAATCCATGAAATTGAGAAAGACAGAGAGAGAAAGAGAGAGAGAGAGAGAGCATGGCTGTTACCACATAAGCAAAAGTTGAAGTAAATAAGTTCAAATAATTTATTTATATAGAGCTTTTTACAACAGTACATTGTCACAAAGCAGCTTTACAGTGTTATAAGCCTTTAAACCCCCAAAGAGCAAGCTGAAGCGACAGTGGCAAGACAAAACTCCCTGTTATGTTGTTATTTTAATGAAGAAACCTTGTGAGGACCAAGGTTCAGTGGGGGACTCATCCTCCTTGAGTGGGGGGGCAGCATCAACAGTGTAGGACACAAATGTACAGATTGCGTGATGATCATGTGACCTGTATTTAACAATTAAAAACTATATAAGTCCATTGAGGACGTCCTGCAGGACTTCCGGTCCAATAGATATCCAGGTTCCAACAAATCCTTTTCTCTGTCAGTAAGAAATGTTTAAATTGTACAAAGTAAATTTCTCTTCGTAATTAAACAAATTTGGTGGATTTGGTACCAACATATAAAATAAACTATAAAATGAATCAATCAAAGTATACAATCTGTGTGTTCCCTCTCAACAGCTGAAGCAGAGTGAGGCCAATGCTGACACTAAAGAGAAGCTTCCACTGCGTTTGCGCATCTTTGAAAAGTTCCCCAACAGACCTCAGATGGTGAAAATCTCCAAGCTGCCATCGGATTTCACTGTGCCCAGAATAAGGTACTATACACATCGCCGTTTTGAAATATTTATGAAAATGTCACTATATATTATACGCATTTTGCTATTCCATCCATCCTTCATCTTCCGCTTTATCATCTACTGGTGTCGCGGGGGGGGTTCCCCATGCCCAGCCAGGGGAGAACGTTTCAGGCGCTGGGCAGATACACCCACCAATCTAGCGCTGTGCACACTCTCACACACAGACAGTGTGTGACTATATGGGGCAATTTGGAAAATTCAATTGACCTTGATTCATGATTATGGACTGTGGGAGGAAACCGGAGAACCCGGAGAAAACCCAAGAGGACACAGGGAGAACATGGAAACTCCACCCAGATTGGGATTCGAACTGGGAATCTCTAGCGCTGAGAGGAGAACATGCTAACCACTAAACCACCATGCCGCCCTCATCTTCTGCTTAAACCTCTACTTGGATCGTGGGATGGGTTCCCCATGCCCATCAAGGGGAGAAAGTTTTAGGTGTTGGACAGATACACCCAGGACAGGGCGCCAATCTATTGCTGGACACACTCGCTCACACAAACACACTCTATATGGGGCAATTTTGAGAATTCAATTTACCTATCCATGTTCTTGCACTGTGGGAGGAAACCTGAGTACTGGACAGAAACCCAGGCGGACACGGGGAGAATATGGAAACTCCACCCAGATTGGGGGTTCCCAATGTCCATCCAGGAGAGAACATTTCGGGCGCTGGGCAGATACACCCAGGGCACCAATCTATCACTGGGGACACTCACTTACATAGACACACCCACTATAAGGTGTCAAATTAGGGCATTCAATCCATAAATCCATGTTTTTGGACTGTGGGAGGAAATTGGAGAAGCCGGAGGAAACCCTTGCGGACATGGAGAGAACATGCAAACAGCGCCGAGAGCGGAACATGCTCACCACTTAGCCACCATGCCGTCCAGGTTGTGTATTTGAGTGAATTCTCATTCACAATAATGCCATTCCCTCTCGTACCTCATTGCTTTAATATACACCTCGCATCTTATTGATGTTTGCTATATGATGTTCCATGACGACAAACCATAGGTGGTACTTAAAAGTTTAGTTTTGCTCTGGGAACGTTGTTGTTTAATATATTGTGTTCTTTGCGTTGCACAGGGAGAGCTTCATGAAGCAGTTCATCGATCGGCAGCAGCAGGATCCCAGCTGTCTGTTCCGCAGGCTTCCGTCAGCCTCCTCGTCGTCCTGTGATCACTCGAAGAGGTCGGCCATCGAGGACAATAAATACATTGATCAGAAGGTGATCCACCAATCGAGTACTAATTCCCATCTAAAGCAGAGAAATGAACATACATGAACATACCAAACGCTGCACGGTGGCTTAGTAGTTAGCATGTTCTCCTCTCAGTGCTGGGGATTCCAGGTTTGAATCCCAATCTGGGTGGTGTTGCCATGTTCTCCCCGTGTCAGCATGGGTTTCCTCTGGGTTCTCCAGATCCCTACCATAATTGAATTCTCCAAATTGCCCCATATAGAGTGTATTTGTGTGAGTGAGTGTGTCCAGCGATAGATTGGCGTCCTGTCCTGGGTGTATCTTCCCAGTACCCAAAATGTTCTCCCCTTGATGGGCATAAGGAACCCCCCGTGACCCTAGTAGAGTATAATGCGGAAGATAATTATATGGAGCAGCATGGTGGCTTAGTGGTTAGCATGTTTACTTCGCAGTGTTGGGGATCGAGGTTCGAATCCCAATCTGGGTGGAGTTTAAATGTTCTCCCCATGTCTGCATGGGTTTCCTCCAGGTTCTCCGGTTTCCACAGTCCAAAAACATGGATTCAAGGTAAATTGAATGCTCTTAATTGCCCCATATAATGCGTGTCTGTGTGAGTGAGTGTGCACAGTGATAGATTGGGGCCCTGTCCTGGGTGTAAGTACCCAGCTCCCGAAACGTTCTCCTCTGATGGGCATGGAGAACCCCCCGCGCGACCCTAGTAGAGGATTAAGCAGAAGATAATGGATGGATGAATAAATGGATGGATGGATTATGTCCGAACACTCATTTTTTAAATTGGTTAACTCCTATTTCATTCTGTTGTAGCTAAGAAAATCAATATTCAGCATTCATGCCCGCAATCTCTTGGAAAAGGAAACGACTGTGAATAAAATCCTAAGGTAGGTATTAAAATAAAATTTCTGGTCAATTATGCTAACCGTGTGGGTTTTGTTGCTGAACAACGTCTGAAAATATAGCATTTAATACCGGTGTGAGCTCCGTAGTAGCTGGAATGGCATGTGCAATTTATGTGTCGCCGCTCTCCGTTCTCCATCGTTTGAATTCAAGGCACGTCTGGTCCGTATAGGATTCTTCCCACCTGCTCGGGCCTATCTGCTTACATAACCCACATCCCCCTCCTTACCCTTCATCTAAACTGCCAGACGGCGCATCAGTAGCCCATTCACGTTGGCCGGCTGGAGCGTCCGGTGCCTTAGGTTTGTCTGGGATCGTGTCACGTGGAGTAGCTATAAATAAGGTGGACACATTCTTGCCCAGCCTAGACCGTCGTTAGTTTCGTGCTGGTACATGTGTCTGCAATTAAACACAACGGATTAATAAATTGCGTCAACAGGCGACTGATAATGGGATGCCCGCACCCAACCTGCTGGTCCTTGAAAGGGCAGGTGTGAGAATAGCACAGTAAGGGACTCTCATTTGATTTGGCACATTGTTCACAGAAACCAATGACCTGGTCGACTTCAACGATTTCATTGGAGGCTTCCATTTTTTAAGTAATTTATTTATATAGTGCTTTTTACAACAGTACATTGCCACAAAGCAGCTTTACAGTATTGTAACCCTTTAAACCCCCAAAGAGCAAGCCGATGCGACAGTGGCAAGAAGAAAACTCCCTGTTATGTTGTTATTTTAAGGAAGAAACCTCGTGAGGACCAAGACTCAATAGGGGACTCATCCTCCTTGACCAGCCGGGCAGCATCAACAGTGTAGGACACTAATGTACAGATTGTGTGGAGATCATCTGACTCATATTTAACTATTAAAAACTCTATAAGTCCATTGAGGACATCCTGCAGGACTCCCAGTCTAATAGAAATCAAGGTTCCATCCAGTAATCGTCGTAGTGTCATGGACGAAGAGCTTTTTATAACAGTACATTGTCACAAAGCAGCTTTGATTCACATAGAATCTCTATATAGGGGCAATTTAGAGCAGCCCACTGACCTTGAATTCAGAGGAGAGAGCTCGGAGTCTTACAGAAAAGCTACTGATCGATTGGTTTGACACCTATGAAGAAAAATCTGTACATTAGTGTCCTACACTGTTGATGCTGCCTGGCTGCTCAAGGAGGATGAGTCCCCCACTGAGTCTTGGTCCTCCCATGGTTTCTTCCTTAATATAACAACATAACAGGGAGTTTTGTCTTGCCACTGTTGCTTCAGCTTGCCCTTTTGGGGTTTAAAGGCTTATAACACTGCAAAGCTGCTTTATGACGATGTACTGTTGTAAAAAACACTATATAAATAAATTCCCTGAAAATGGGAATGAAATCGTTGAAGTCGGCCAGGTCATCGGTTTCTGCGAACATTGTGCATGATCATAACAGGGAGTTTTTTTCTTGCCACTGACACTTTGGTTTGCTCTTTGGAGGTTCAGTGTAGACCTTGTAAACCCTATGAACCAGTCCACTAGTGCAAAAAGTGCAGATATCAATGCACAGTATCACTTAAGCCACAAAATGCAGGCTCAGTGTCAGACAGCGCTGGATGAGCATTCATTAGTCTTCGTCACGGCAGTGGGTGCTTCCTGGGTTACTTAACGTATGCTAATAAGAGCCATCTGCCGTGCATGCAGTGTAATGACGACAGTGACCTCACCACGTCCCAACTGACAATTTGCAGACACGCACCAGTGAAACTACAGACTGATTGCACTTTCCATTCCCTCTTTATCACTCTTTGCATTTCTCCTCCTCACTCTATCTACGCTCCATTACCTGGCCATGCCCATATTTCTACCTCGTTTGCTATATGTATATGTATGCACTCGTATGCTATATGTATATGTATGCACTCGTATGACTCGTGTCTCGTATGGCTGAGCTGCAATCACACTCGTATTTTCTTTAAGACTTTAGGGTTTGTATTTTGGTTACTTCCCGCCGTGTGAAGACAGGCAATTTAGGGGAAATCATGCAACCTGTCCAGTGTGTTTTTATTTTGCATAATGGAAACCAGGATAGGCTCCAGTAACCACCCCCAACCCAGCTGAAAATATAAATGAACATACATGTAGTTCTACATTAGTTAATGCTGTTGTGCACCAGACAGCAGATGCTGAGTGGCTCATTTGATGGCCAGCAACTACAGTATATGGCAATTAATAGTGTGATTAGCAACTGTCAGTGTTATCACAGTATTAACTGCCATATATATATATACACACACACATACATGTATGTGTCAAACTCGCCACCTCGATCTAAAAGCGGCTGCGCAGGTGAGGCGCAGAACCACAGCACCTTAACGCGCAGAAGGGAGCCAGGCATGCAGGTAGCAGAAACAGATATTTATTAAAGGTATTCAGACACCAAAAAACATGAGGTACAAATAACGAGCGAACATAAAACTAGGACGTGCACGGAGGAAGGGGAACACGGAAACTAAATACACAAACACCCGATCACATCTATCTATCTATCTATCTATCTATCTATCTATCTATCTATCTATCTATATATATATATATATATATATATATATATATATATATATAGATAGATAGATAGATAGATGGATAGATGGATAGATAGATATATGGCAGTTAATACTGTGATTGATATTTATTCATAGCATTTACAGCAATTATTAGTGTAAATGCCATATATGGCCGTTATTAGTGTGCTTGTTATATATGAAGAAATTAGAGTGGTTGTTATATATGGCAATTATTAGTGTGATTATATATGTCGCATATATGGCAATTATTAGTGTGATTGTTATATATGCCAAAATTGGCAAATACCATATGTGGCAATTATCAGTGTGATTGTCATATATGACCATTTTTAGTGTGATTGTTATATATCTCAATTATCAGTGTGATTGTCATATATGACCATTTTTAGTGTGATTGTTATATATCTCAATTATTAGTGTGATTGTTATACATGGCAATATTAGTGTGATTACCATATATAGCAATTATTAGTTAAAATGCCATATATGGCAATTATTGGTGTGATTGTTATATATGGCAATTATTAGTGTGATTGTTATATATGGAAATTATTTGTTTAAATACCATATATGGCAATTATTAGTGTAAATGCTATATATGGCAATTGTCAGTGTGATTGCCATATATGGCAGTTATCAGTGTGATTGTCATTTATGGCAATTATTAGTGTAAATGCTATATATGCCAGTTATTAGTGTGAAGTGTGTATGTTCCTCTCCATGTCTTCATGGTTTGTGTCTGGAAGCTCTGGTTACTTCCTGTCATGTGAAGACAGACAATTTAGGTGAAATCGAGAAACCTGTCCAGTGTGTTTTTATTTTGCTTAATGGAAACCGGGATAGGCTCCAGTAACCTCCCCCTACCCAGCTAATAATATGAATGAACATACACGTAGGTCTGCATTAGTTAATGCTGTTGTTTGGGTCGTGTTACAGAGCATGCACCAGACAGCGGATGCTGAGTGGCTCGTTTGATGGCCAGCCGACCAAAGAACGCTCCATCCTGAGTGTGCAACACCATATCCGCCAGGAACGCAGGTCAGATACAAGCAATACATTTACTTGATGACTGGAAATCATCAAGTAAGTATTTTTAGGTTTTGACGGCCATCGTTAAAGGGCAAAAAAATTAAGCCTGATCCAATGCTATGGCTTTGAATCTGATGTTCTCAGGTCCTTGAGACATGGCTCCACAAGCCAGAGGATCAGCAGAGGGAAATCCTTAGAGACACTAACTCAGGATGTACGTATATACTCACTTACACACTTTACGTCTCGTGGGATGGGCTGGAACGTGGACCGATGTTGTTTATGAGGCATGATGTATGTGGCCGCAGCACTCCAGCACTGTACGCTACAGGAACGCTCAGAGGGAGGACAGCGAGATCAAAATGATCCAGGAGAAGAAGGAACAGGCCGAGATGAAACGGTAAAGCACCGCCGAAGACTGTATTTAGGAAATTATCTAACTGCTTAATTATCTTCTTCTTGAAATAATGTGCTGATTAGATGTAACTTTGCGGTTTTACTTTTAGAGCAGTTACGTTTTTTTATTATTATTTATTCATAAGGTTATATGTAAGAAAAACAACATTGTGCATTCATTATTCAATTCTTTCGTTAATGCGACTATGATTTGTATATGCCAATTAATAGTGTGATTGCCATATATGGCAATTATTAGTGTGATTATCATATGTGGCAAATATTAGTGTGATTATCATATATAGAAATTAATAGTGTGATAATCATATATGGTAATTATTAGTGTGATTGCCATATATGGCAATTATTAGTGTGATTGCCATATATGGAATTATTAGTGTGATTGCCATATATGGTAATTATTAGTGTGAGTGCCATATATGGCAATTATTAGTGTGATTGCCAGATATGACAATTAACAGTGTGGTTGCCATAATGACAATTAATAATGTGACTTTTGTATGGTAATTAATAGTGTGATTGCTATATATGGCAGTTATTATGTGATTGCCATAATAACAATTAACAATGTGATTGCCATATATGGCAATTATTATTGTGATCATCATATATGGCAATTATTATTGTGATCATCATATATGACAATTATTAGTGTGATTGTCATATATAGTAATTATTAGTGTGATTGTCATATATGGTAATTATTCGTGTGATTGCCATAAATTGCAATTTTTAGTGTGGTTGTCATATATATGGCGATTAATAGTGTGATTGCCATGTACAGTATGGTAATTATTAGTGTGATTGTCATATATGGTAATTATTGGTGTGATTGCCATAATGGCAATTAATAATGTGATTGTCATAATGACAAGTAATAATGTGATTGCCTTATATGGTAACTATTATTGTGATTGTCATATATGGCAATTATTAGTGTGATTGCCATATCACATATAAAATCATAAAGAAGACTTTTAATCATCGTTTTAAACAGTTAAATCAGACATGGCGTGGTTACGAAGTGTCCCCCCCCCCCCCCCGTTTAATTGTTCATGACACATCGCTGTTCTAGAATCACGCACCATGACCGTGACATTGTAGTGTAGCACAGCAACAGTCCGTCTCCTGACTTGATGTTTCAGAATTCTGACTCTCCCGCTTATACAGAAACTGATTAGGCTCTCTGACTGCTGCCACTACTTTTAATATATTAGAATTTTATAGATTCTTGCATGGTACAATATTTAACTGGTTCCAAACGAGTGACCAGTTTCACAACCGAGCAAGAGAAGTTTACTGATGCAAGATGATATGATTTCATTACAGTCTTTTAGTCTTTTCAGTAAATTACATTCGGATCTGCTCTCTTTTATGTAACGGCTGCTAACAGATGGCTTCCTTTTGATTCTGTAACAGCAAGAAGTGTCATTACGCAAACCGTCCCGAAACTGTTGAGTTTGTCACATTCACACGGCTGAAATCTACATGTTCTGACTGCGTGTGCATGTCTACAATCCTGTACCCGGCTTTAAAATTCATATATCAATCCATCCATCCATCCATCCATCCATTATATCCATTCATTATCTTCCGCTTTATTCTTTATTAGGGTCGCGGGGGGTTCCCCATGCCCATCCAGCGGAGAGCGTTTTGGGCGCTGGGCAGATACACCCAGAACAGGGCACCAATCTATCTTTAGGCACACTCACTAACACAGACACACAAACACACTCTATATGGGGCAATTTGGAGAATTCAATTGACCTTCATCCATCCATCCATTATCTTCAGCTTTATCCTCTACTAGGGTTGCGGGGGGGTTCCCCATACCCATCCAGAGGAGAACGTTTCGGGCGCTGGGCAGCTATCTTTAGGCACACTTACTCACACATACACACAAACACTCTATTTGGGGCAATTTGAAGACCTCAATTGACCTTAATCCATGTTTTTGGACTGTGGGAGGAAACCAGAAAAACGGGGAGAACATGGAAACTCTGTCCAGTTTGGGATTCAAACCAAAAGTCCTTAATACTGAGAGGAGAACGTGTTAAGCCACTGTGCCGCATAAAATTAATATAATTTTTTTTTTATTAAAGGATATATTCAAGGAGGCACGGTGGCTTAGTGGTTAGCACGTTTGCCTCTCAGCACTAGGGATTCCCGGTTCGAATCCCCATCTGGGTGGAGTTTCCATGTCCGAGTGGGTTTTCTCCGGGTTCTCTGGTTTCCTCCCACAGTCCAAAAACATAGATCAAGTCAATTGAGTACTCCAAATTGCCCCATATAGAGTGTGTATGTGTCTGTGTAAGTGTGTGACCAGCGATAGATTGGCGCCCTGTCCTGGGTGTATTTGCCCAGCGCCTGAAACATTCTCCCCTGGATGGGCATGGGGAACCCCCCGCGACCCTAGTATAGGATAAAGCGGAAGATAATGGATGGATGAATATATTCAAATAAGATCACTTTTTAATTTATACACGTGAACTTAAATTATATGTATATATTAGGGGTTTAATGGTATTCTGCATGAAGCACATAGTTTGGTACGTGCTTTCCAACAGAGAATACAACATAACAGAACCCGCAGAGACCAAAAAACAAGAAAGGAATGACATTAAGAGACGAGATTCTCAATGGGGTTCAGGTCCGGCAAGTTGGTTGGCCACTCAAGCCATTCATGATGGCATTGGCATCAAACCAGGTTTTGGTTCTTCTGGTGTCTTGGGCAGGGGTCAGGTCCTGCTGGAATCTCCATACAGATCCTCAGCAGAAGGAATTAAAAAGTCCTCTAAAACATTCTGGTTAACCATTGCGTGGACCTCGGATTTCAGAAAGCAGAGTTTACGGACACCTGCCCTGGACGTTGCACCCCAAATCATGACTGACTGGAGATTTCACTCTGGACCTCAAGCAGTTAGGATTCTGTTCCTCATCTCTGCTGATTAGTAGATGATCAGTGAGTCTCACTCTGTTTAAAACGTTCATAGCCTGCAAAATTTGGGCTGATTTCTTTACAGTGTGCTAATTTTTTTCATTTGATTTTATAAGATGGAAGCCCAAATTATGTAAAAATAAACAAATTACAACAATAATTGAAACCGTTTAAATTATGGGCCCTGAGGCTATAATCTATGAACGGTTCGCTTTTGGAATTTATTAATATAAATTAATCAACTTTTCCTATTTTTCCCCCCATTTTTTGGAAATGGCCTTCCATTACACCAGCCACCTCCACCAGCTCAACAGGGGGAACCTTGAGGCGTTCCCAAACCAGCTGGTTGCTATAATCCCTCCAGCGTGTCTTTGGTCTTCCCTGGATTTGCCTGAAACACCTCCCTGGGAAGGCGCCCATGAGGCATCCTTACCAGATGCCCGAACCATCTCAACTGACTCCTTTCGTTGAGATCCTGATGTCAACAGCAATAAATATATCTAGCCGATCATTTTATTTGCAATCATTTGAATAGTAAATTCATTATACATTCATTATTAAATAAATGAATTATTTATTAACTTAAATATTTAGATTCATTGACGGTGCTCAAGGGGTGCTAAAAAATGTAAACGTTTCTACATTATATTTTTATTATATGAACAGATTTATATTAATTTTATAAATGTATTTATTAAAACATAAAATCCCAAAATCTTTTACATTTTTTAATTTTTTTAATTCAGTTTTATAACTGTGGTGTGTGACAGGTGATTGGAATTAAACAAAGACTCTAATGTAGTAAAACAGTAAGGTATGACGATGATACAATGATTCTAGTGTCCTATCACTTTTACAACCCAGTTACAAACACAATAAAATGGAGTTAAGTACAATTTTAAAAAATGGTTTAATTTATGGGCACGGTGGTTTAGTGGTTAGCGCGTTCACCTCTCAGTGCTAGGGATTCCCGGTTTGAATCCCAATTAGTTTTCCCTGTGTTCGTGTGGGTTTCCTCCGGGTTCTCCGGTGTCCTCCCACAGTCCAAAAAAATGGATCAAGGTCAATTGAATTCTCCGAATTGCCCCATATAGAGTGTGTCTGTGTGAGTGTCTGCCCAATAATAGATTGGCGCCCTGTCCTGGGTGTATCTGCCCAGCAACGAAACTTTCTCCCCTGGATGGGCATGAGGACCCCCCCACAGGACTATAGTGAAGGATAAAGTGGAAGATAAAGGATGGATGGCATTAATATATAAAAACTGGTGTTTCATGAGGTAATCATGTCCGATTTTTAGATTTAACATTGAACTGATTCTCAGTTCGAATGCCCATCTGGGTGGAATTTCCATGTTCTCCCCGTGTCCGCGTGGGTTTCCGAGTTCTCCGGTTTCCTCCCACAGTCCAAAAACATGGATGAAGTTAATGGAATTCTCCAAATTGCCCCATATACATTATGTTTGTGTGAGTGAGTGTGTGCCCAGCGATAGATTGGCACTCTGTCCTGGGTGTATCTGCCCAGCGCCCGAGACGTTCTCCCCTGGATAGGCATGGGGAACCCCACCGCGACCCTAATAGAGGATAAAGCAGAAGATAATGGATGGATGAATTTAATGTTCATTGACATCAAAATATTTTTGCTGTTCTTTCTACTAGAAAAGTCCAAGAGGAGGAGCTAAGAGAGAACCACCCTTACTTCGACAAACCACTTTTCATTGTTGGGCGTGAGCATCGCTTTCGAAATTTCTGCCGGCTGATTGTGCGGGCCCGCTTCAACATGTATGATGTTTACTTATTAAACACACACACACACACACACACACAAACATATAAATGGATGGATGTTCAAATACATAGGCCTTCAAGTTAATAAATGTTGTTATTAGGGCTGCAACTAACAATTATTTACAAATAAGAGCAGTTTTCTCTGCAGCCTCTCCTCCAGCAGCGGGACCGAAAGATAGAGTCACCGTCAGCTGTTTGTGTTTCTAAGCTCTGTTTTTGTATGAGGGAGACAGATATTTTTCGCCAGTATCGGGTGTAAAGTTACCGTAATAACTGTATGTTGGCTGTAAGGAGCAGCTTCTCAGCTTTCAGAAACCGTCAGAATTTTTCTGAATGTGCAAACTGTCACAAAGTTCCGGTATTTCAAATCAAAGCCTTGTTCAAACTGTCTCGTCTGCGACCGACGCATAAAAACGGATTCATGCTTTTCTGCCGAAGCTCAGGTTTGTTTATTCAAAATGTTTTAGCCAAAAGCACCATTTATTACAACTGAATGTGCTCTCCACAGCTGGCATACATATTTAATATTCATTCATTCATTCATTCATTATCTCCCGCTTTATCCTCTATTAGGGTCGCGGTGGGGTTCCCCATGCCCATCCAGGGGAGAACATCTCGGGCGCTGGGCAGATAGACCCAGGACAGGGCGCCAATCCATCGCTGGGCACACACTCACACAGACACACTCTATAGGGGGCAATTTTGAGAATTCAATTGACTTGATCCATGTTTTTGGACTGTGGGAGGAAACCGGAGAACCCGGAGGAAACCCACGCAGACACGGGGAGAACATGGAAACTCCACCCAGATGGGGATTCGAACCGGGAATCCCTAGAACTGAGAGGCGAACGTGCTAACCACTAAGCCACCGTGCTGCCTCATATTTAATATGTTATTTAATTCTATCCAATATAACTAATGACTGATCAAACAAAATGAATGTAACAACAGATAAATACACTCATGAAAGGGCACTTTTTAAAGAGGACAGAGGGGGAATAAGGGATCTGGGCTAAAGCCCCTGATGTTCCTAAACCCTAAAAACTCCCCTGGTTGATTCACTTCAAAACGAAGCAAACTCGGGATGTTGAGCTCCTTTTTCCTCATCGGTGACTCCACCAGGTTTCGTTTCAGGTGGTGTATCATCACCGTGGTGCTCCCGCGCAAGTCAAATCATTTTCACAATGTTTGCATGTTACACGATTTTAGTTGTGTGAGGCATGAAGTGCTCCCTCACTTTTAATAATGTAAACCGAAGCTTTTTTTCTGCGTCGGCCATGTTTCAGCTTTGTTAAACTCGTTTCGCAGATTCCGTCTCCGTCTTCCGTCTTCAGCTCTGCAGGTGACGCAAGCGAGTAAGACGTAAATCATGTGACACAACGAATCAATAATAAAATCCATTGCCAACACTTTTCATTACCGAGTTTTATCGATTTCCTCAGTTCGTTGTTGCAGCCCTAATTGTTATATTCTGTAGCCATCATCTAAATTGCTACAACAGAATGTTACAATTACTAGAACCATTATTATGTTATTATTTATGTACTAAATTATGAATTTGTTTTGATGAGCAGGTCAAAAACCGACCCCATAACAGGAGCCGTGAGAAATACAAAGTATCATCAATTATAGTAAGTCATCTATATTCTGTATATAGTCTATAGTCTTTAATGGATATCTTTACTAAAGCCTTAAAGAGCACTTCTGACTCCACATCCTTTGAAGTTGACATGTGTGGTTACAAATTAGCAATTCGAATATGGGAGCTGTCCTGAAATGATCTCGACAGTTGTCACGTTCAGAGCTGGGATTTCAAAAAGTTATGTAAGGCCTAAGTGTAAACTAAGAAAGCTGTGGATTATTCAGTGTAATTGCTCTGTGTGTGCGTGTTTGTGTGTGTGTGTGTGTGTGTGTGTGTGTGTGTTTACAGCGATCTTCTGGGCTTAGTCACGTATCTGGACTGGGTGATGATCGTGGTCACCATCTGCTCCTGCATCTCCATGATGTTTGAGTCTCCGTTCACAAGGGTCATGCATGCTCCTACATTACAGGTATTATCACGAGTGCCTTACTTTCAAGGTTAAATAGTAACCATGTTGTGACGGTGGCGTTGGGGGGCGGGGTAGGTTGATGGAGGAGAGGCGGAAACGACGCGTTGATCGGGGAGATTGATTAGCGCACTTATGCAGCCTTATGAGCGGTGACATCACATACCGTGGGATTTTCGGCGAAACACACCGAGCCAGCATATTTGTCAATTAAGTGTATATTTAAGTACGATGTGTAATAAAGTCCATTCCTGTTGGGAGAAATCCGGTCTCTGGTCCTCCTTTGTACCCACCCCTCGTTACATTTTGGTGCTGAAACCTGGGCAAGCATGTTCTTCAGCGGGGGTTCACGAAGCAGAGTGGGCGGGGCAAGCAGAGGTTCCAACGAATAGCTAATCTCTCGCCCTCACCACCCCCCCCCCTTCCCGAACACGTCTGGATGTGAGGTCATGCCGAATCTGTGGGTGAGGCAGTGGGACAGACACGGAACCGAGACGATTAACTCAACCGATGATGATGATGACGTGTGCAGACTTATTAGCTGTGACATCACATGCCGCAGGGAGGAGAAAAGGAATAAAGCCCATTCCTGTTGGGAGAAATCCGGTCTCCCGTCCTCATTCGTACCCACCCCTCGTTACATTTTGGCGCTGAAACCTGGAACGCATAAGGATGTCACTTGCGAGTTTTGCGCGAGCATGTTCTCCAGAGGGGGGATCACGCCCCGGCCCAAGGTTTCGGCTTTCTCAGAATGCGAAGCAGAGTGGGCGGGTCAAGCGGAGGTTCCAACAACCGTGGTATGGGAATCGGCGGGAAATAGCGGGAGCGGGAGTTGCGAATGGCTAAGGTCATCTAGAATCTGTGGGTGGGGCAGTGGAACAGACGCTGGACTGAGACGCTGATCAGGAAAATTGATTAGCTCGTCCAATGCTGCTCCGTCTGATGACGTATGCAGCGTTATAAGCTGTGACATCACATATCACGGAGAAAGAGACATCCATGGACCACAGGAATGCAATTGTCAGCGTGCCAACACATTCCTCGATTAAGTGTATACTTAAGTACGATGTGTAATAAAGCCCGTTCCTGTTGGGGGAAATCTGGTCTCAGGTCCCCATTCGTACCCACCCCCTGTTACATTTTGGTGACACAACCTGGGACGGCTGAGGACGTCACCTGCGATTTCGTGGGCGAACAGGTTCTCCAGCAGGGGTTTACCCGTCCCAAGTTTTCAGCTTTCCCTTGAAGGTGAAGCACAGTGGGCGGGGCAAGCGGGTGGGGCGGTGGAACAGGCACTGATCAGGAAGATTGATTAGCTTGCCCAATGCTGCTCCGCCTGATGACATGTGCAGCCTTATAAGCTGTGACATCACATTTGTGGTTAAAGTGCGTTCCTCTTTGGTAGAAATCCGGTCTCCGGTCCCCATTCATCCCCATTCGTCCCTATCCCTCGTTACACACATATTTATCCTCTCAATACGAAAACAGTATTTTTTTTTCGGATTTGAAGCTTTTAACCGCGTTGTTAACAGCACTTCAGACAATGCTGAAACATTTCAACAGTACTCGCCGTGATAGCCACCTTGTACTCCAAGAGTAGAACTTTTAAAAGCGGAACAGAAGTACGGTACTACATGCTATTAATAGCTGTTCCCCGGAAATGTCAATGATGTCTGCACAGTGATGGCAACTAAAATGCCTTTGCTGAATACTAACTGACATAAAATCTCTATTTCGTGCAGATAGCCGAGTATGTCTTTGTCATTTTCATGAGCATCGAGCTGACGCTGAAGATCATGGCGGATGGGCTCTTCTTCACCCCTACTGCAGTCATCCGAGACTTCGGTGGCGTCATGGACATTTTTATCTATTTAGTAGGAACCATTTCCTCTTTTTCTTTACCTACAAAGCCTAGCTTTCTTTTATTTACTACCAACTACTTACTGTTTCTTGGAATTCTCGAAGGGCATTTCTGACTTGCACTATATTGCTCACCAATCCAAATTTTCTGAATAAGTCACTATCACAATAACTTCCAAAGTGTCTTTGAGGTTCCTAAAAGCTCAATATAAAAGAAAAATTATTATTATTATTATAAGGCCACAGGGGTATGAAATCAAACACCTAGGCATGCAGACTGTTTTTACAAATATTTGTGAAAAAATGGGTCGCTCTCAGGAGTGAATTCCAGCAGGAAACTGTAATAGGACGCCACCTGTGCAACAAACTCATCCATCCACCCATCCATTATCTTCCATTTTCTATCATATATTAGGGTCGCGGGGGACGTTTCGGGCGCTGAGCAGATAAACCCAAGACAGGGCGCCAATCCATTGCAGGGCACACACTCACTCACTCACACAGACACTCTCTTTTTGGACTGTGGGAGGAAACAGGAGAACCCGGAGGAAACCCACACGGACACGGGGAGAACATGGAAACTCCACCCAGATGGAGATTCGAAACGGGAATCCCTAGTGCTGAAAGGCGAACGTGCTAACCACTAAGCCACCGTGCCGCCGTGCAACCTACCCAGTAGGGAAATTTCCTCACTCCTGAATATTCCAGTCAACAGTCAGCTGGAGGGTTTGGGAACGACAGCAACCTAGCCAAGAAGTGGTAGGCCACATAAACTGACAGAGCGGGGTCAGTGGATGCTGAGTCCATCACTAGAGAACTCCAAACTTTACGTGGCCTCAAGAATAGGGCACCGAGAGCTTCTTGGAATGGGTTTCCATGGATGAGAAGCTGCATCCAAGCCATTATCACCAAGTGGAATCCCAATGGATTAGGAATGGGTCAAGGTCACAACAAATTGATGGACAGAAGTATTGGAATACCTACCTATTACACCAACAGGAGTTTTATATTTACTCCCCCTTTGTAGCTACAACAATCCTGCTGTCAGAGAAAGGGGTCGGCCCCAAACTGTCCAGGAATTTTGGAATTGTCCAAAATGACTGCTGAAGCACTCAGAGTTCCTTTCACTGGAACAAAGGGACCAAGCCCAGCTCCTGAAGAACAACCCCCTCCACCAAACTTTACACTTGGCACAATGCAGTCAGACAAGTACCGTTCTCCTGGTAATCGCCAAACCCAGACTCATCCATCATATTGCCAGATGGAGAACTGCGATCCGTCAGTACAAATAACATGTTTTACACCACTGTATCCCAACCTTTGCATTGCACTTGATGTATGTCTTGGATGCAGCTGCTCGACCATGAAACCCATTCCATGAAGCTCTCTGTGCACTGTTCTTGAGCTTATCTAAAGACCACATGAAGTTTGGAGTTCTGTAGTGATTGACTCTATGAGCTTCAGCATCCGCTGACCACGCTCCTTCAGTTTACGTGGCTAGTTGGTGTCATTTCCAAACCCTTCCATTTTCTTATAATCCAGTTAATAGTTGTGCACAGGTGGCATCCTATTGCAGTTCCACACTGGAATTCTTTGAGCTCCTGAGAGCTACCCATCCTTTCACAAATGTTTGTAAAAACAGTCTGCATACCTAGATGCCTTGATTTTATACCCCTGTAGCCATAAAAGTAATTGGAACACCCGATGGACCAACTCAATAAACTTGAGTTTTTGGACTGTGGGAGGAAACCGGAGAACCTGGAGGAAACCCACGTGGAAACGGGGAGAACATGGAAACTCCACCCAGATGGGGATTTGAACCAGGAATCCCTAGTGCTTGAAAGGCGAACGTGCTAACCACTAAGCCACTGTGCCGCCCTAATTACAGATTGCAGTTTATAAAATATATCGGGAAATATGATGTCTTGTATATCCATACCATTATCTGGCGTACCGCATTGCACTCATTATGCGTACCACAGTTTAAGCACCACTGCTCTAGAATGTGTTGTGGTGGAACATTTCAGGACTATTAAGTTTGGATTTGCTGTTTTAGGATTTGCTCTTTGTCCGTAGGTCAGCCTGATCTTTTTATGTTGGCTCCCCACCGATGTGCCTCCCGAATCGGGTGCTCAGCTCCTTATGATGCTGCGCTGCCTGCGTCCTCTGCGCATCTTTAAGCTGGTGCCGCAGATGAGAAAGGTGGTCCGTGAAGTTCTCAAAGGCTTTAAGGAAATCTTTCTGGTGAGGGGGACTACTAATTTCTTTCTTTGGAAATTATTCAAATGCAGTGATCCACCTGTCAATAACTATTTTATGGCTATACAAACATAGTATTAACCTTGTATTAACCTCATAATTTTTTTTTTAAACTTGCAACCAATGACACTGGAATGTGATTGGTTTAATGCTTTAACAAGTAAATACAGGTCTAGAAGCAGCGCAACCAGAGGAAACGTTATGAAAGGAAGCAGACGAGAATTATTGGAATTATTTAGCCTAGCCTAGCCTAGCTAAATAAAATAATCTAGCTAGAAGACTCTGTAAAGCCAACTCACAATTCTACCTGGCCAGCAAAATAAGTTTTAATGGGATAAAAATTGCTCATCATGTGACTACATTGACGTAATGTTAGTCTTCTAGAAAGCTCTGGTAGCGAGGACCCTCTGATGGGTTGATGCAACAGGTTGATCGACACCTATTTAATGCTCCCGGGCCAGCAAAATTCATTCTGAAGGTGTAGGCAAAAACATTTCGAAACCTGACAACCATTGACACCAAAATTTGATTGATTTAATGCTTTGATAAGTAAATACAGGTCTAGAAGCAGCGCAACCGGAGGAAACCGTATGAAATGAAGTCGTTGGGTTGTTTGGAATTAATTATCCTACTAGAAGACTCTGTAAAGCCAACTCACAATCTAATTGGTTAAAACAACAAGTTGATCCACACTTATTTAATGCTACTGGACAGCAAAAGAAGTTTTAATTGGGTAAAAATTGCTCATCAGAAGTACTTTTCAATCAGAGGGTGTTAATACGTTAACGTAATATTAGCCTTCTAGAAGGCTCTGGTATCGCTGACCCTCTGATTGGTTGATGTAACAGGTTAATCAGGTCAGCAATATTCATTCAATATTCATTTACCGAACGGTGAAAGTGGACGGAGTTTTTGGAATTATTTGGAATTATAGAAGACTCTGTAAAGCCAACTTACCATCTAATCGGATGAAACAACAGGTTGATCTACACTTATTTATTGCTACCGGGTCAGCAATTTTTTTTTAATTGGGTAAAAATTGCTCGTCAAATACATTAAGGTAACGTTAGCCTTCTAGAAGGCTCTGGTAGTCTTCATTATGAAGGCAGAAGAATTTCAAACTTGGCAACCAATGATGCTGAAATGTGATCTAGCTAGAAGATTCTGTAAAGCCAACTCACAATTCTACCTGGCCAGCAAAATAAGTGTTAATTGGATAAAAATTGCTCATCATGTGAATACATTGACGTAATGTTAGTCTTCTAGAAAGCTCTGGTAGCGAGGACCCTCTGATGGGTTGATGCAACAGGTTGATCGACACCTATTTAATGCTCCTGGGCCAGCAAAATTCATTCTATAGGTCTAGGCAAAAACATTTCGAAAACATTTCGAAACAACCATTCATTCATTCATTATCTCCCGCTTTATCCTCTATTACGGTCGCGGTGGGGTTCCCCATGTCCATTCAGGGGAGAACGTTTCGGGCGCTGGGCAGATACACCCAGGACAGGGCGCCAATCCATTGCTGGGCACACACTCACTCACACAGACACACTCTAAATGGGGCAATTTTTGAGAATTCAATTGACTTGATCCATGTTTTTGGACTGTGGGAGAAAACCGGAGAACCCGGAGAAAACCCACGCAGACACAGCGAGAACATGGAAACTCCACCCAGATGGGGATTCGAACCAAGAATCCCTAGCGATGAGAGGCGAACGTGCTAACCACTAAGCCACCGTGCCGCCCTCGAAACAACCATTGACACCAAAATTTGATTGATTTAATGCTTTAATAAGTAAATACAGGTCTAGAAGCAGCACAACCGGAGAAAACCGTATGAAATGAAGTCGTTGGGTTGTTTGGAATTAATTATCCTACTAGAAGACTCTGTAAAGCCAACTCACAATCTAATTGGTTAAAACAACAGGTTGATCCACACTTATTTAATGCTACTGGACAGCAAAAGAAGTTTTAATTGGGTAAAAATTGCTCATCAGAAGTACTTTTCAATCAGAGGGTGTTAATACGTTAACGTAATATTAGCCTTCTAGAAGGCTCTGGTATCGCTGACCCTCTGATTGGTTGATGTAACAGGTTAATCAGGTCAGCAATATTCATTCAATATTCATTCACCGAAGTGGACGGAGTTTTTGGAATTATTTGGAATTATAGAAGACTCTGTAAAGCCAACTCACCATCTAAATGGATGAAACAACAGGTTGATCTACACTTATTTATTGCTACCGGGTCAGCAATTTTTTTTTAATTGGGTAAAAATTGCTCGTCAAATACATTAAGGTAACGTTAGCCTTCTAGAAGGCTCTGGTAGTCTTCATTATGAAGACAGAAGAATTTCAAACTTGGCAACCAATGATGCTGGAATGTGATCTAGCTAGAAGATTCTGTAAAGCCAACTCACAATTCTACCTGGCCAGCAAAATAAGTGTTAATTGGATAAAAATTGCTCATCATGTGAATACATTGACGTAATGTTAGTCTTCTAGAAAGCTCTGGTAGCGAGGACCCTCTGATGGGTTGATGCAACAGGTTGATCGACACCTATTTAATGCTCCCGGGCCAGCAAAATTCATTCTATAGGTCTAGGCAAAAACATTTCGAAAACATTTCGAAACAACCATTCATTCATTCATTATCTCCCGCTTTATCCTCTATTAGGGTCGCGGTGGGGTTTCCCTATGCCCATCCAGGGGAGAACGTTTCGGGCACTGGGCAGATACACCCAGGACAGGGCGCCAATCCATCGCTGGGCACACACTCACTCACACAGACACACTCTAAATGGGGCAATTTTTGAGAATTCAATTGACTTGATCCATGTTTTTGGACTGTGGGAGGAAACCGGAGAACCCGGAGGAAACCCACGCAGACACGGGGAGAACATGGAAACTCCACCCAGATGGGGATTCGAACCGGGAATCCCTAGCGCTGAGAGGCGAACGTGCTAACCACTAAGCCACCGTGCCGCCTACTTGGCAACCAATGATGCTGAAATGTGATTGGTTTAATGCTTTAATAAGGTATAATTTAATAAGGATCCCGGTTTAAACCCCACTGTGGCTGAAGGTTCCATGTTCTGACCGTGTCCACGTGGGTTTTCCCTGGGTTCTTTTGTTCCTTCCCAAAAATGAGGTAAATTGAATGCTCTAAATTGCCCCATATAGTGTATGTGTGAGTGAGTGTGTCCAGTGATAGATTGGCACCCTGTCCTAGGTGTATCTGCCCAGCGCCTGAAACATTCTCACCTAGATGGGCATGGGGCACCCCCCGTGACCCTTGTAGAGTAGAAAGTGGAAGATAATAAACGAATGAATGCTCGCTTTAAATTGCCCCATATAGTATGTGTTTGTGTGTGTGTCTGTGTGTGTGTTTGTGCCCAGCGATAAATTGGCGTCCTCTCTTGGGTGTAACTGCGCAGCACCTCAAACGTTCTCACCTAGACCCCACCCCCCCGCGACCATATAGTGTGTGTTAGTGTGTGTCTGTGTGAGTGAGTGTGGCCAGTGATGGATAGAGATTGTAGAAATGAGAAGGTGTACCTTAGAAAATGGCCGAATTGTGTAAATGTTCATTACCTGGAACAAATTCCATGGGTTTATTTTTTATTAGAATTTTCATTGTCTTTAATAGAACGCCGTCTTATTAATTCCAGCAGCTCTGCTCTATACTGAAGTGCTCGTTTCACCCACACAGGTTTCTATTCTTCTCTTGACTCTAATGCTCGTGTTTGCAAGCTTTGGAGTGCAGCTATTCGCCGGAAAGCTGGCCAAATGCAACGATCCTCACATCTCTGAAGAGGTAAGGCTAAATCATTCACTACACTTTCTTTCTCTGCCATCTTGTTCTAACGCTTTGCATCCCTTTGCAGAAAGACTGTAACGGGATATTCCGAATTAATGTCAGCATATCCAAAAATCTCAATCTGAAGCTGAGACCAGGAGAGAAGAAGCCTGGGTTTTGGGTGCCGAGAGTATGGTAAGCTATTTGGATGTGTACATACCATGTGGCGGTCTAAACCCGATATCGTTATTCAAAAATCCAAAACACACAGCCAATGGAAACCAGAAACTCACACAGGCTTGGGCACGAACGTAAATAGTCAATTAATGCAACCGAGCATTAATAAACGATAACTGACAGTTAATTCATAATTCGAATAATCATAATCCCTCGACATAATCTAGTCCGTTTTTTTAAAGTGATCACTAATTGATGAGTTACAGGTTTCCGGTTTCTCTAACAATCAAATACTGCCATCTTGTGGCTAATTATAGAACACAGAATATAATAAACAGGGAAATTGATGTATTGCGTATCACGCATCGATATGAATGTGAAGGGGTCAGAGTTGTGTATTATTTTCAACAATGTCACGGCTGTCAGCAAATCAGATTTAAGCACCGGAACTACACCGTTTTTTTTTTGGGTTGTGCATTATTGGGAATAAATCATGGGACAGAGGTGTAACTGCACCCTATAGTAATGATATTAATCATAATAATGCAACGCCCTCTTGTGCCTTATTGCATCACTAATGGTCATTAGCTGCAGCCTATAGGATTGAATGCTTAGTAGGAAAAATAAAGAAATAAAAACAACCCATCAGCTTTGAAATCCATGTTTTCATGTTCCGAGCCTGTTCTAAAAAGACTGGTTTGGCGTACAACAGCAGGGGACTGCTATCTTTGTGTAAACAATTGCTACAGATGTTACAGATTAACGGCGGTATGTGGCTTTGTAATGTTTGCTGTTGCTTTTCAAAAGCGCCTGCTGTTGTCGTTGCTGTGTTGTCAGATAGCAGCAGTTGGCATTTTTAGAGAATATATAAACTAGGTAAATCTGTTAGGTATGGGCGGGCGGGGGGGAATGCTGATTATAATTATGCAAGTGAGCAATTACATACATTACATTTACTATGGTCACATGGGGGGGTGCCCATCTTGTCCTGCTTGTATCTGCCCAGTGCCCAAAACGTCTGTTTCCTCTGGGTTCTCCGGTTTTCTCCCACAGTTGAAAAACATGGATTCAAGGTAAATTGAATTCTCTAAATTGTCCCATATAGTGTGTGTTTGCGTGAGTGTGTGCCCATCCTGTCCTGGTTGTATCTGCCCATCGCACGAAACATTCTCCCCTGGATGGGCATAAGGGAACCCCCCCTGCGAACCTAGTAGAGGATTAAGCAGAAGATAATGAATGAATGAGTGAATACTCGGTTGTATTTCTATGTTCTCCCTGTGTCTGTTTCCTCCGGGTTCTCTGGTTTCCTCCCTCAGTCCAAACACATGGATTTCAGGTAAATTCAATGTTCTAAATTGCTCCATATATCTGTGTGAGTTAGTGTTCCCAGCGATATATCGGCACCCTGTTCTGGGTGTATCTGCCCAGCGACCAAAACGTTCTCCCCTAGATGGGCATGGGGAATCCGGGACCCTAGTACAGGATTAAGCTGAAGATAATGAATAAATTAATTAATATTTTTTTTGAAAAAATTATATCAACTGTGGGCAGCACAGTGGCTTAGTGGTTAGTATGTTCTCCTCTCAGCACTAGGAATTCCCGGTTCGAATCCCAATCTGGGTGGAGTTTCCATGTTCTCCCCGTGTCCGTGTGGGTTTCATCAGGGTTATCCGGTTTCCTCCCACAGTCCAAAACATGGATCAAGGTCAATTCATTTATCCAAACTGCCCCATATAGAGTGTGTGTGTGTGTGTATGAATGTGTGCCCAATGATAGAGTGGCGTCCTGTCCTGGGTGTATCTGCCCACTGCCCGAAATGTTCTCCCCTGGATGGGCATGGGGAAATCCCCCCCCCCCCCCCGCGACACTAGTAGAGAATAAAGCGGAAGATAATGGATGGATGGATGGATATTAATTGTATTACTTTTGATTGCCTTTAAAACTATTGAACATGTCATTAACAGAACTTGTCCCATTTGTCTTTTAGGGCAAACCCTCGCAACTTTAACTTCGACAACGTTGGTAACGCCATGCTGGCTCTCTTTGAGGTCTTGTCTTTAAAAGGCTGGGTGGAGGTCCGGGACGTCATCATACACCGAGTGGATCCGGTTGGTTTTTTGTACAGGATCATGTCCCTGTTTCTTCTCTGTCATTCAGCTTATTTTCCTTTTTTTTTTGACGGCATGCGTCCCGCAGACTCATGGCATTTACATCCATGTCTTCGTCTTCCTGGGCTGCATGATTGGGCTGACACTGTTCGTGGGAGTTGTAATAGCTAACTTTAATGAGAATAAGGTAAGTCTCCCTTTATTTTTATGCTTAACACTAGGATTCCTGGAAGCAGGCGTGGTAGTGTAGCGGTTAGGGTGTTGGACTATCAATCAGAAGGCTGTGGGTTTTTATCGCAGGTCTATTGAAGTTACCAATGTGCGTATATATATTACAGTTTGCTGTACAGTTTGCATTAGTTTTTAGATTTAGGTCATTATTATTAGATTTAGTGTTGACTTAGTGTTTAAGTGTTTGACAGACATGTTTACAAATACAGAACAAATCGCCAGACGCAACATTAATTTTATATAATTATTTAATTGCTCTTATAACATAATTATAAGTACACTATAATAAAAAACAAGCTTTGATTTATAAATGCATTTATTGACCGTGTCCACGTGAATTTCCTCCCACAGTCAATTGAATACTCAGAAAATTGCCCCATATAGAGTGTGTCTGTGTGAGTGAGTGTGTGCCCAGCGATGGATTGGCGCCCTGTTATGGGTCTATCTGCCCAGCGCTCGAGACGTTCTCCCCTGGATGGGCATGGGGAACCCCACCGCGACCCTAATAGAGGATAAGGCGGGAGATAATGAATGAATGAATAAAAGTATATATATATATATATATATATATATATATATATATATATATATATATATATATATATTACAGTTTGCTGAAGCATTTTCTCTTTCTCGAAGCCACAGTGATGTAGCATGTAGCGGACATTATTAAAAAGACGTGGGATTTGTGTTTGGTAGATCATCAGATTTTAGATTTAGACCATCATTGTTAAATTTATTGTTGAAGTGTGTGACAGACATGTTTACATATACGGAAAAAATCGCCGGACGCAACATTAATTTGGCAAATTATGTTAAGGTAAAGTTTCTGTATTTTACAGAACAGGTGGTAACCCTACTTACGAGTATACCAACTTGGTTGGGATCAGAACACAGGGTTGATACAGCACCCCTGCAGCAATGAGGGTTAAGGATCTTGCTCAAGGATCCACATGGGTAAATTCAATGGACCTTGGACCTTGGTAGCTCAGTGGTTAGGGTGTTGGACTATCAATCTGAAGGTTGTGAGTCAAATCCAAGGTCTACTGAAGTTACCAATATGAGTCCTTGAGCAAGACACTTAACACTCATTGCTCCAATGATGTGATGGCCAACCCAGTTCTCATTTGTAAGTCGCTTTGTAAGTCGACAAATCTAAATGAGACGATGTATAAAGTGCTGAGTAATTGTAACGTTCTGATCATGTGTTATTTGACCAGGGCACAGCTTTACTCACAGTAGATCAAAGGAGATGGGAGGATCTGAAAAGCAGGCTGAAAATTGCTCAGCCACTGCACCTCCCTCCTCGTCCAGGTATGTATTTCTTTTCTTTTCCTTGTCTTATTTACATTTACTGTATTCCAGCATTAAGACATGTTTAAATTACAATCCTTGTATTGTCTGGCCACAACTACTGTTATCCCCCCCCCCACCACAAACAACAGTTGAAACAACTACTAGAACATGTGTGCACACACTTTTCTGGCCCGTGATCTACCTTTTCCAGTGGACCGGTTATCGTGATCTACCATGTTTAACACATCATGTTAATATTGTGGAATCAGCATAGAAATGTCTCAGCTTCGGGTTGCCATTTTGACAGAAATCGCTTTTTTATTAAACACACCAAATAGCATGAAGAGAACATGGTTTAAGAACAGCCTTTGGCTCAAGGGCCTGACACATATTTCCCCTACATGGCAACTTTAATGAGCACACACACACACAAACACACGCACAAACACACAGCATGCAGCAAGTGTACAACAATCCCTGCGACCCACATTCCCCCAAAACAGACCGTGAAAATTAATAAAGGCATAAAACATAAAACATATAGAACCTGGCTGCAGGGCATGCTGGGAAGTAATAATAATCATTGGTCTTAGTTATGGTAACAATATCTCAGTCATTTCCATTGACCCGTCCACCTTTATAAGCAGTTTGAATGCAACATACATTTAAATGAGACGTGATTGAGGCACCGGGGGGCGCCGGTTTTGGGAATATAGAGAAGGGGAGAGTAGAGGTCACTCGCTCAGATAGATGTCACGACTCAGAATGAATCTCAGTGTGTGTGTGTGTATAATAGTAATGAGTCGGTTGCGATTCATTATCTTCCACTTTATCCTATATTAGGGTCGCTAGGGGGGATTCCCCATGCCCATCCAGGAGAGAACGTCTCGGGCGCTGGGCAGATACACCCAGGACAGGACGCCCATCTATCGCTGGGCACACACTCACACACACATACATACTCTATATGAAATTTGGAGAACTCAATTGACTTAATCCATGTTTTTGGACTGTGGGAGGAAACCGGAATACCTATAGGGAATAGGGATTTCCTAGCGCTGAGAGGCGAACGTGCTAACCACTAAGCACGATTCGTCTTTAAAAGTCTAATTTCGTTCCGCGTACACAAGTGTTTATCTATCTATCTGTCTGTCTGTCTGTCTGTCTGTCTGTCAAGAACCAGCTCTTCCCATTCACTTCAAAGAGCTGGTTCTTGATAGATAGACAGACAGACAGACAGACAGACAGACAGACGGACAGAAAGATAGAAGTGAAAATTTTATACATGGTGTAGAACATTTGTATAAAGTATACAAAAAAAAAATTATATATATACATATATATATATATATATATATATATATATATATATATATATATATATATATATATATATATAAAGAAATATATACTGTATATATCAACAGACAAAACTAGACAAGCAGCAAGTTCTTACAATGAGAATGTGATTAGTGAAAGGATTGAAATTAAGTAGTAATAATAATCATTGGTTGATATATGTCACTGACTTATAAAGAAGAGAAACCAAGCTAATTAACCTAACACACCTGTTGCAATATTAATTTTAGCAGACTAATGTATGAGTTATAGCAGACATGGATAAATTAGCCTGGATAAAAAATTGATAAAAAGACCTGAGGTGTTTGAAATTGCACATAAACAAATTCTAAGTACGAATAAATAGTGCACAGATAGCATGTGGCTCAGAATTGAATTTTGAAATCATCCCAAGTGTTAAGAGTTTAAAAATATAGGCATAAAATATAGAACATATTGAACCCGGCTGCAAGGTATCATGACGTCCCGAGCCCAGAGATCAGGCCAAACCTCGAGTTGAAAAATAAGGTGCTTTTTAAACAGTTTCCTTTAGAAACAAATGAGAGAAAACGATATCCGACTTCTTAAAACGAAAAAACAAACACCGGCGCGTCTCCGGGCAAGAAACCAGGGAGTAGGCCTCAGGCTTCATGGGGCAGCGGGACGCTGAGCTGCGAGCTGCAGCAGGTGAGTTTCCGGAGCAGCTGCGAGAGCGCAGCGGGACGACGACTCCGGCAAACGGCTAGGGCCGGAAAACAGTGACAAGGTGGACGACCCCTTGGTCTGCGGGCAGGACGGTCTGGATGAGCTGAGTGGAAATCTGCAATAAGCTTGGGGTCCAAGATGTCATTGGCCCCTACCCAACTGCGCTCCTCAATGCCAAACCCCTCCCAGTCCACCAAATACTGTAATTTGCCCCCACCCGTCTGGCATTAAGTAATTTCTCCACTCTGTAGACCTTGGGCACCCCTCGGGTTGAACTGGTACCAGCGACCTCTGCCCACCCGCTGTCCAGAGGTCCTGACATGAACGGCTTAAGGAGGGAGGTATGGAAGACTGAATTTACTCTTCCAGCCGGGGGAAGATCTAAACGGTACGCGACTTCATTAAGACGCTCGAGTACGCGGTAAGGGCCAACATACTTTGGCAGAAGTCTACGTGACCCTGCGCGACAGCGCAAATCCCTAGAGCTGAGCCACACTCTGTCTCCCTGGACATACGTGGGATCCTGTAAACGACGCCCGTCCACGAACCTCTTGACCCGGCGCATAGCATCCTGAATTTGCTGATGGATTTGTACTCACACCTCCTCGCTCCGATGAAACCAGTCATCGACCGCCGGTGCCGATAAAGGCTCAGGGTCCCAAGGAGCGAAAGGAGTTAGGTACCCAAACACGCACAGGAACGGTGTGATGCCCGTCGCCAAATGCCGTAGCGAGAAAATCGTGTTCAACCCCTCTGAGGGAAGATCCGTTACGAAGTCCATGGCCACATGATACCACGGCAGGCTAGGAATGGGCAACGGAACCAGCTTGCCCACGGGAAGGGATTTAGGCGTCTTGTACGCAGCGCAGATTGAACATGACGTGACAAATGTGTGTGTGTCCTTATAAAGGGTCTCCCACCAATACTTTTTGCGCAGGATCTGTACAGTACGTGCGACCCCAGAGTGTCCGGTGCACAACGCAGTATGGGCACATACAACAACCCCTTGGGACATTGGGTGGGACGACGCATGTGACGTGCCGCTCTACGAATGTCCCTGTCCACATACCACGTTCACAAAACAAGTGGAAGGTAGAATGGGGCGGAGGCGTTCAGGGTCCGGTGTATCCTCCTCATATAATCGCGATAGTGCATCCGCAGCTGCATTGGAGCTGCCTGGCCTGTAAGAAATGGTAAAATTTAAACTGTTAAAGAACAGCGACCAGCGTGCCTGACATGCGTTTAGCCGATGAGCATCCTTTAAAAACTGTAGGGTTTTATGATCCATGATCACGGAAAACGGTGTGGAGGTACCAATTAGCCAGTGCCTCTATTCTCCATCCATTTCACCGCTAGTAGCTCCCGGTCTCCAATGGCATAATTGCGCTCTGCCGCCAAGAGTTTACGCGAGAAAAAGGCCACTGGTCGCAAGCGGGACCGGCTCCCTATGGGTTGGGACAGTACTGCCCCGACCCCGTGTGAAGACGCATCTACCTCCACCACAAACGGTTTCTTTGGATCTGGGAACGCCAATGCCGGAGTTGTACCTCCAGCACGGTGGTGGGGACTGGCCACTCTAAAATAGCCCGGACCTTCCCCATGTCAATGGCCATGCCCCCCGCTGATAGGTCAAATCCTAAAAAGGAGCTTCTCTCCCAGAAGAATCCCAAGGCCACGGGCAATTTAGAGGGCCAAATGAAACCAGGGAAGTTCCAGGGCTTCGCCGATATACCTTCGCATAGCCTTACTCTCTGACACAGCGAGTGGGTATGCGCTGACACGGGGGAGCTTAGCATCGGGAATTAGCTCGATGGCACAATCGTACGCCTGGTGCGGAGGAAACTGCCTGGCCTGAGTATAAGAGAAAACCTCAGCGATCGCGGAATTCAGCGGGAACCCCAGCGGGAACCCCAGCGGGCAGCTCAACAACCTCTGGGATGGAAGGGGTTATTGCCTGTGCACGTACCTTTATGACAGTGTGGTTTAAACAGTGGGAGTGGCAAAACTTTGACCACCGCAGAATCCCCTGCTCAGACCAGGAGATAAGAGGGTCGTGCCGCTGCAGCCAGGGTAAGCCGAGAATAATGGGAGAGCTAGGAGAAACAATAATAAAAAATTGGATTACTTCATTATGTAACACACTAATTTGCAAATGAATAGATTCAGTAAGGTGTGTCACCACCCCTTGATTGATGGGCTGCCCATCTACCCTGCAGATGGGGAATGCTTTGGACAGGAGCCGACACTGTAATCCCCACCGCAACGCCAAGTTCTGGTCCAAAAAGTTCTCTTCTGCCCCAGAGTCGATAAGCGCCGTGGAAACATGTGTGCTGTCTCTGACGGAAACCACCGCGGGCAAACGCCAAGGTACGGGATGGTCTCTATAGTGGACGCTTACCGAAGGAGGGTCCTGAAGGACAGAGCGGCTCTCGTTCCCTCCTCTGGGGCTTGGCATCACAGGATCCCAAAAGGTGATCGGCGCGGCCACAATATAAACAGAGACCCAACCGGTGACGGTGTGCTCGTTCTGCGGGTGATAACTGGAGTGAGTCTACTTGCATCGGCGACTCCTCGAGCGTGTGGTGGCGCGGATCTCCGTCAGAAGCCCTGCGCGGAAGGTCGTGATCAGGGCTGGCTCGTTCCACCCACTCCAAGCCGCCAGTGTCCGGAACTCCAGTACATAATCAGTTACGGGATGATCTCCCTGCTGCAGGTCATGCAGTACTTCGCCGCATGGGCTTCCGTGGTGGGAGTGATCAAAAGTGTTTTTGAAAAGATCGATGAACCGAGCGTAATCCTGCGTCTCGACCGCCCTCGATTCCCACAGCGCGGCGGCCCACTCACCTGCTCTGCCCACCTACCGGGACATAATGAAGATGATCTTATGCATATCTGACATAGGGGGTCGATTAGCCAGATACAGATCACAGTGGAAAAGGAAGGTGCTGCATGTCTCTGAGGACCCCTCGTACCGTTCTGGCTCGGAGAGATGTAAGGAGTGTGGAGTACCAGAGCCGAGGCTCGGCGGTGGTACGGGAGCAGGCGCGCTCGCAGGAGCTTGAAGCTGGAGAGACTGCATAGTGCGTTCTTGGGAATCCTGGCGTGAAAGAATGGTGTGCATGGTGGTTGACATGCCCAGGAATTCCTGATAGTCTCTGTCACAGTTCCAGCAAGAGTGCCTCGGGGGTGCCCGGAGTGGCATGTGTGGTGTTGGATTCTGTCATGACGTCCCGAGCCCAGAGATCAGGCCAAACCTCGAGTTAAAAAATAAGGTGCTTTATTAAGCAGTTTCGTTTAGAAACAAATGAGAGAAAACGAAATCCACCTTCTTAAAACGGAAAAAAAAAAAAACGGCGCATCGTCGGGCAAAAAACCAGCGAGTGGGCCTTAGGCTTCGTGGGGCAGCGGGACGTTGAGCCGTGAGGTGCAGCAGGTGAGTTTCCGGAGCAGCTGCGAGAGCGCAGCGGGACGAAGACTTCAGCAAAGGGCTAGGGCTGGAAAACAGTGATAAGGTAGAAGATACAATATACAATGTAGCGTGCTAACTGTGACGATCCAACTCCCTGCGCACCTTAAATAGAGGCGTCAATTAAAACGCCGGTGACATCCTACGCCCCCCTTCTGGTGAGAGGCGTGGTGAACGCGGGCTTGTAGACGCGGGAGCGTCGTGTCTTACACAAGGCATGCTGGGAAGTAATAATAATAATAATCATTGGTCGATATATATGTCACTGACTTATAAAGAAGAGAAACAATCTAATTAACCTAACACACCTGTTGCAATATAAATTTTAGCAGACTAATGTATGAGTTATAGCAGACAGACAAGTAGCCTGGATAAAAAAAAATTGATAAAAAAAGACCTGAGGTGTTTGAAATTGCACATTTCTAGCAATTTTAAAATTCTAAGTACAAATAAATAGTGCACAAATAGTATGTGGCTCAGAATTGAATTTGGAACTCATCCCAAGTGTTAAGAGTTTAAGAGTCTAATGGCATGGGGGAAAAAACTGCTGCCGAACCTGATGGTCCAACACTGAGTGCTCCTGAGTCTTTTTCCAGGGTCACTGATATGGGAGGAGTCTGTGCAGGACGCCCCCTAATGGACTCACATATAGTTTTCCAGTTTTTAGTTTTTCCATTTGTTTAATATCTGTACATAGCTGTCCTACATTGTTGTTGCTGCCTGGCCGCTCAAGGAGGATGAGTCCCCCACTGAGTCTTGGTCCTCCCAAGGTTTCTTCCTTGAATAACAACATAACAGGGAGTTTTTTCTTGCCACTGTCGCTTCGGCTTGCTCTTTGGGGGTTTAAAGGCTTTTTTATTCTGTAAAGCTGCTTTGTGACAATGTACTGTTGTAAAAAGCGCTATATAAATAAATGACTTGACTTGACTTGACTTAGGTATCTGCAGTGAGCAGAAGAGGAGGGGTTGCGTGCACACACACACACACACACAAAGTGAACACACTGTGGGAAATTTGCACAATAAATAGAGAAATAAATCGCTGGCTTGGTGAAGAAAATGAGTGACAGAAAGCGTAGTAAAGTTTAGACACATTTTAATGTGGTGGACAGTTCAAAGGCAGAGTGTAGACTGTGCAAAATTAAAATTTCATATCGAGCCGTCTCCTCAAACATATTCGAACTGTTTATTCATCAGTTCAATTAGAAGTTTAAAGAAAAGCAAGAGAACCTAATGAAGGTGCTAGTGTGTCTACTGCAACTGCTGCTGCTGCTCCTTCTATTTCCACAGCCTCATCCAGCACAGAGGAATCTTGTTTTTATATTTTATATTATATTTTGGGGGCGGCACGGTGGCTTAGTGGTTAGCATGTTCGCCTCTCAGCACTAGGGATTCCCGGTTCGAATCCCAATCTGGGTGGAGTTTCCATGTTCTCCCCGTGTCCGCATGGGTTTCCTCCGGATTCTCCAGTTTTACCCCACAGTCCAAAAAAGTGGATTAAGCTCAATTGAAATTGCCCCATATAGAGTGTGTGTGAGTGAGTGTGTGCCCAGCGATAGATTGGTATCCAGCGCCCGAGACGTTCTCCCCTGGATGGGCATGGGGAACCCCCATGCAACCCTAGTAGAGGATAAAGCAATGATAATGGATGGATGGATAATGTTTTGTTACAGTGGTAATTAATTTGACACATAACTTGGTAATAAACTACAAAAGCTACAAAGAAAAGTCAAGGAAGCCGCTTGGGAGCCAGTAGAACCGTCTCTCTGAAAAGAGCTGGAATGCCTATCACTAGTGTATAAGTGCTGGCGATATTGTGCTGTATTAAAAGCTCTCCAGAAACCTGTGGAGTGATCCATGACGATCTACCAATGATCGACCGGTCGATTCTGATCTCTCATAAATGAGGAATTCCACAAATATCATATTTTTCCATAAGCAACAGTTGCCAGAACTGCTATAATCCTTTATAAGGAAACAGTCCGAGTTCTTGGAACTCTCCCCTCCTTGTCCTTGGCAACATGTGATGTCACAGGCTGCACACGTCATCAGGCAGAAGCTTATCAACGCATCTCGGGGGAGGGGGGGTTCCCCATGCCCATCCAGGGGAGAACGTTTCAGGCGCTGGACAGATACACTATCGCAGGACACACGCCGTCACACAGACATACTCTATATGGGGCAATTTAAGGCATTCAACTTACCTTAAATCCACGTTTTGGACTGTGGGAGAAAACCGGACAACCCGGGGGAAACCCACGTGGATACGTGAAGAACATGCATACTCCACCCAGAGAGGGATTCGAACCAGGAATCCCTAGAACTGAGAGGAGAACATGCTAACCACTAAACCACCGTGCACCCACTAGATGTTATTCATTTTCATTCATTATCTTTCGTTTAAACAAATATCATATTTTTTCATAAGCAACAGTTGCCTGAACTGCTATAATCCTTTATAAGGAAACAGTCTGGGTTCTTGGAATCTCTCCTTGTTCTCCGCGACATGTGATGTCACAGCTTATAAGGCTGCACACGTCATCAGGCAGAAGCTTATCAACGCATCTCCCTGATCAACCCCCCCACCCCCTGTGTTCTGCGTTCTGACTCACCAGTGTTTTAGTCCATAGGAAATATTTGGGTTCTAAAAATGGAATAAAAAGCAATGGTATCTCTCTCTCTCTTACTTTCCCTCGCTCTCTCTCTCTCTCACACACACACATACACACTAATGAGGTGTTCCTTTGGCGATGAGAATGGATGAAAGCAAACGAGAGAAAGGACTTAATAAGCACTGCAGGCTCTCGACATAGTGGAACTTTTAATGCGTTATTCAAAGGGCAGACTCTAAAGACAATTATACACTGATGAGGGAAAATCCATTTACCTCCAGAGTTGCAGATGTTTGCAATGTACAGCAATAGCCCCGGTGCACATCCAGCTCCCAGAGAAAGATAACGGAACAAAATCCCAGCATCTCTTATCTTCTCGTGCACACGGCTCCTGATGCAGGGCGGGTGCTGGGTGTTGGAGGTGTAATGGAGGCTGGATTCCGAACCTGCATTGTGATGCATTGTTAAGCAGTACAGATTAAGGAAACGTTAGCATTACTTAGTCGGGAATTAAAATTCTGCCGACATGTATGGTCATTTGGCGATATGACCAAATTATGGCGACTGCTGTAACCTTGGGTTTTCTAAAACGATGAAAGATGTTTTTTTAGCCTGTTAATATGAATCGTGATTACGCTGAATCACTTGCCTGAGTAATTTATTCCTTCATTATCTTCCGCTTAATCCTACACTAGGGTCGAGGTCGGGTTCCCTATGCCCATCCAGGGGAGAACGTTTCGGGTGCTGGGCAGATACACTATCCATCGCTGGACACACACTCACAGACACACTCTATATAGGGCAATTTGGAGAATTCAATTGACCTTGATCCATGTTTTTGGACTGTGGGAGGAAACCGGAGAACCTGGAGGAAACCCACGTGGACACGGGGAGAACATGGAAACTCCACCCAGATTGGGATTCGAACCGGGAATCCCTAGCGCTGAGAGGAGAACATGCTAACCACTAAGCCATCGTGCCGCCGCTAGATGTTATTCATTTATCTTTTGCTTAATCTTCTAATTCGGTTCCCTGTGTCCATCCAGGGGAGAAAGTTTCGGGCTCTGGGCAGATACACTCAGGATAGGGCGCCAATCTATCATTGGACACACTTACTCACACAAACACACTCTATATGAGGCAATTTAAAGCATTCAGTTTACCTTGAATCAATGTTTATGTTTGCATTCATTCATAATATTCCACTTTATCCTCTACTAGGGTCACGGGAGGTTCCTCATGCCCAACCAGGGGAGAACGTTTTGGGTGCTTGGCAGATACATTAAGAACAGGGCACCAATCTATTGCTGGGCTCACACTCACTCACACAAACACACTCTATATGGGGCAATTTAGACCATTCAATTTCCATGTTTTTGGACTGTGGGAGGAAACCGGAGAAAACCCACGCGGACACGGGTAGAACATGAAAAAACGTGCTAACCACTAAGCCACTGTGCCGCCCTGCTGGCAAGTTATTCATTCATTCATTCATTATCTTCCTCTTTATCCTACAGTACAGTCATGAACAAAAGTTTTGAGAATGATCCAAATATAAATTTTTACTTGAGTCTACTTGTTCAGTTTTTATAAAGGCAATTTGCATATGCAGGCGGCACGGTGGCTTAGTGGTTAGCACGTTCGCCTCTCAGCGCTAGGGATTCCCGGTTCGCATCCCCATCTGGGTGGAGTTTCCATGTTCTCCCCGTGTCTGCGTGGGTTTCCTCCGGGTTCTCCGGTTTCCTCCCACAGTCCAAAAACATGGATCAAGTTAATTGAATTCTCAAAATTGCCCCGTTTATAGTGTGACTGTGTGAGTGAGTGTGTGTCCAGCGATGGATTGGAGCCCTGTCCTGGGTATATCTGCCCAGTGCCCAAATTGTTCTCCCCTGGATGGGCATGGGGAACCACACCGCGACCCTAATAGAGGATAAGCGGAAGATAATGAATGAATGAATGAATTTGCATATACTCCAGAATGTTATAAAGAGTGATCAGCTTAACAGAAATTAATTGCAAAGTCAAAATTTGGCCAGAAAATGAACTTTATCCCCCAAAACGCATTTCAACTTCATTGCAGCCCTGCCTTAAAAGGACCAGCTAACATCGTTTAAGTGATTGCTCTATTAACACTGGTGTGGGTGTTGATGAGGACATGGCTGGAGATCAATCTGTCATGATTAAGTAAGAATGACACCACTTTACACTTTAAAAGGAGGCTGGTGCTTGGCATCATTGTTTCTCCTCTGTTAACCATGGTTATCTCTAAAGAAACACGTGCAATCATCATTGCACTGCACAAAAATGGACTAACAGGGAAGAGTATCGCAGCTAGAAAGATTGCACCTCAGTCAACAATCTATCACATCATCAAGAACTTCAAGAAGAGAGGTTCCATTGTTGCCAAAAAGGCTCCAGGGCGCCCAAGAAAGACCAGCAAGCGCCAGGACCGTCTCTTAAAAGTGTTTCAGCTGCGGGATCGGGCTACCAGCAGTTCAGAGCTTTCTCAGAAATGGCATCAGGCAGGTGTGAGTGCATCTGCACGCTCTGTGAGGTGGAGACTCATGGAGCAAGGCCTGGTCTCAAGGAGGGCACCGAAGAAGCCACTTCTCTCCAGAAAAAACATCAGGGATATTTGATATTTTGCAAAAGGTACAAGGAGTGGACTGCTGAGTACTGGGGTAAAGTCATTTTCCCTGATGAATCTGATTGTTTAAGACATCTGGAAAACAGCTTTTTCGGAGAAGACGAGGTGAGCGCTACCACCAGTCTTGTCTCATGCCAACTGTAAAGCATCCTGAAACCATTCATGTGTGGGGTTGCTTCTTAGCCAAGGGAATCAGCTCTTTCACAGTCTTGCCTAAAAACACAGCCATGAATAAAGAATGGTACCAGAATGTCCTCCGAGAGAGGACAACAAAAACCTACACATTTTGACAAAATTCTGGGCACACACTCACACACACAGACACGCACACATAAACACTCTACATGGGACAATTTGGAGAACTCAATTGACTTGATATATGTTTTTGGACTGTGGGAAGAAAACCGGAGGAAACCCACGTGGACACGGGGAGAACATGGAAACTCCACCCAGATGGGGATTCGAACTGGGAATCCCTAGTCCTGAGAGGCGAACGTGCAAACCACTAAGCCACCGTGCCGCTAGAGTCATGTAAACTAAAACGTTTTGCATCTAATATAGTGTTGGGGCGGCACAGTGGCTTAGTGGTTTGCGCGTTCGCCTCTTATTGCTGGAGCTTAGAGTTGTTGATAGCAAAACCCCCCACAGAAGAACCTGTGCTACGAAGTCCTGATACCCAAAACTGTTCCAAGGACAAATGCTGTGTCGCTGTGACATCTGCAAACTGACCACACAGGCTCTTGAATGCCAATCTGGGTGGATTTTCCATGTTCTCCCCATGTTCTCCGGTTTCCTCCCACACTCCAAAAAACATGGATCAAGGTAAATTGAATTACCCCATTTAGAGTGTGAGTGTTTGTGTGAGTGAGTGTGTGTCCAGCATTAGTTTGGCACCCTGTCCTGGGTGTATCTGCCCAGTGCCCGAAACGTTCTCGCTTGGATGGGCATGGAGAACCCCCCTGCGACCCTAATAGAGGATAAAGTGGAAGATAATGGATGGGCATATATATATATATATATATATATATATATATATATATATATATATATATATATATATATGCCTGGTTGCTCAAGTCCCCCACTGAGTCTTGGTCCTCACAAGGTTTCTTCCTTAATATAACAACATAACAGGGAGTTTTTTCTTGCCACTGTTGCTTTAGCTTGCTCTTTGGAGGTTTAACGGCTTATAACACTGTGAAGCTGCTTTGTGACAATGTACTATTGTAAAAAGCACTCTATAAATAAATTACTTAAACTTGAAGACTAGGCATTCAGGCATTTTAAACATCTCTCGTTTGTAATGTATACATTACCTTCTAACTTGTTTCTTTATCTGTCTTTATTAGAAAATGGTGGCTTACGTGCTAGGATGTACGACATTACCCAGCATCCTTTTTTTAAGAGAGGAATCGCAGTACTGGTTCTAGCCCAGTCAGTTCTTCTTTCTGTGAAGGTGAGGAAAATCGCAGTACCAGTGGCTGGGACAGTTCAAAATGATATGAATGTTAAAGTCCATATTCTTGTCTTATTTTAGTGGGATGTAGGTGACCCCGTGACCGTTCCTCTGGCCACCATGTCGGTCGTTTTCACCATTATCTTTGTGCTTGAGGTAAGGTTTTGTTTTTTGCTTGAAAAATACTTAGTAATCCACCAGCATCCACTGTTTCATTTAACTTTATACTAAGAGTGTGAACTGTTTCGTTATTTGTTATGGTTTTTTAAGCAATCTTGCTGTTGCCATTGGTCGTTATTTCTCTTTCAATCAATGATTTTGTCATGATTACCCAAGAAGAATCCAATAAGCAATGTAGTCTCTGTTTTCTCTACAGTACTTACACACAAAGAAAGTAGTTCTCTAGATTTAACCCATCAACTATATTGCCAAAAGTATTTGCTCACCCATCCAAATGATCAGAATCGGGTGTTCCAATCATGGGCGGCACGGTGACTTAGTGGTTAGCATGTTCGCCTCTCAGCGCTAGGGATTCCCAGTTCGAATCCCCATCTGGGTGGAGTTTCCATGTTCTCTACGTGTCCGCATGGGTTTCCTCTCACAGTCCAAAAACATGGATCAAGGTAAAATTAAATGCTCCAAATTGCCCCATATAGAGTAAGTTTTTGTGTGTGAGTGTTTGCCTAGTGGGGCGGCACGGTGGCTTAGTGGTTAGCACGTTCGCCTCTCAGCGCTAGGGATTCCCGGTTCGAATCCCCATCTGGGTGGAGTTTCCATGTTCTTCCTGTGTCCATGTGGGTTTCCTCTGGGTTCTCCGGTTTCCTCCCACAGTCCAAAAAAAAACATCGATCAAGTCAATTGAGTTCTCCAAATTGCCCCATGTAGAGTGTGTTTGTGTGAGTGAGTGTGTGCCCAGCGATAGTCTAGCGCCCTGTCCTGTATCTGCCCAGCGCCCGAAGCGTTCTCCCCTGGATGGGCATGGGGAACCCCCTCGCGACCCTAATATTGGATAAAGCGGAAGATAATGGATGGATGGATGTTTGCCTAGTGATAGATTGGCGCCCTGTCCTGGGTGTATCTGCCCAGTGTCCAAAACTTTCTCCCCTGGATGGGCATGGGGAACCCCCCCCCCATGACCCGTGTAGAGGATTAGGCAGAACATAATGGATGAATGAGTGTTCCAATCACTTCCATGGCTACAGGGGTATAAAATCAAGCACCTACGCATGCAAACTGTTTTTAAAGACACTTCTGAAAAGGATGGGTTGCTCTCAGGAGCTCAGTGAATTCCAGCGTGGAACTGCAATGGGATGCCACCTGTGCAACAAACCCAGTCATGAAATTTCCTCACTATTAAATATTACAGTCAACTGTCAGCTGGATTATAAGAAAATGGAAGGGTTTGAGAATGACGGCAACTCAGCAACCAAGTGGTAGGCCACGTAGACTGAAGGAGCGGGGTTAAAGGATGCTGACACACATAAAGTAAAGAGTCAATCAAGGGGCGATTATGGTGTGAGCTGTTGAGCTGTTCAGTAGTTGTGTAAAGCACACCACCACTGGCCTCTCTGGAGTCTCCATCTGGCAATATGATGGACGAATGGGTGGGTTTGGCAGTCGCCATGAGAACAGTACTTGACTCGAAATTTCATGTGGAACAATCACATGGAACAATCCGCCAAGAGCTTCATGGAAGGTGTTTCCATGGTCGAGCAGGTGCATCCAAGCTGTAAATCACCAAGTGCAATGCAAAGCGTCAGATGCAGTGGTGTAAAGCACGTCGCCACTGGACTCTAGAGCAATTGAGTCGTGTTCTCTGGAGTGATGAATCATGCTTCTCCATCTGGCAATCTGATGGACGAATGGGTGGTTTTGGCCGTCGCCAGAGAACGGTACATGTCTTGTTTTCAGAAGTTGGGCTTGGCCCCTTTGTTCCAATGAAAGGAACAAAGCTGAATGCTTCAGCATACCAAGACATCCCACCTTTAAGGGAACATTTTGGAGCTGGCCCCTGGCCCCACCAGTGCACAACTCAAGGTCCATAAAGACATGGATGACAGAGCCTGGTGTGGATGAACTTGATTGGCCTGTCCTGACCTTAACCCGATAGAACATCTTTGGAATGAAATGGAGTGCGGACTCAGAGCCATTCCTTCTTGTCCAACATCAGTGTCTAACCTCACAAATGTGTTTCTAGAAGAAGTCTAAAATTCCCATAAACACATTCCTAAACTTTGTGGACAGCCTTCCCAAAAGAGTTCTAGCTGTTCTAGCTGCAAAGGGTGGACCGACATCATATAGAACCTTATAGATTAGGATGTCCATGGGATGTCACTTATGTCAGCTCATATGAGAGGCAAGGCAGGTGAGCCATTACTTTTGGCGATATAGTTTACGCACACACTAGTTTGCCCAGAGCGGTGGGCAGCCCTGTACACGGTGCCCGGGGGATCAATTGGGGTTAGGCGCCTTGTCCAAGGGCAACTCAGCCATAGTACTTGGTGGGGCCGGGAATCGAACCGGGGACCTTCAGGTCAAAAGGCTGGTTTCTTAACCACAAACTTACAACTTGTAGGGTTTGTTGTAATATACGGAAAAAAAAAACGAATGCCAAACAATGAAACTCAATATGACGAAATTAGTGTATCACTAAAGCTCTACGTTGTTTTTATTTTCCGATAACAATATGTTACTTCGCATTTACATGAAATAAATAAACAAACCAATGAAACCATGCATTGTCCCTTTGTTTTCTGCCATTTTTATCTTTTGATTGTGTAATAATCGCAACATTGTGATAATTTCTTAGAGGGTAATTGTACCATCGAAATTGTTAATTGTCTCGACCCCATACACAATTCTTCATGTATTCAAGTATTGTATTTGTCATTCCAACAATATAAAGTGGTGTACTGTATAGAGTGGAACGAAACGACGTTCTCCGGGAACAGTTTATAAGTGCTAGTTAATGCAAGCTTCATACCAGAACTCTTAACTCTAACTAAATCAACATACACTGCCCATAAACACTGTGACATTACGACACTTTTCCAACAGACAATATCTCATGGCTGCTATATTTAATATTTTATTTTATTTTTTATAATTTTTATTGCTATTGTATTTTTAGTGCCCAGCGCTAGATTGGCGTCCTGTCCTGGGTGTATCTGCCCAGCACCTGAAACGTTCTCCCTGGATGGGCATGGGGAACCCCCCCGCGACCCTAATATAGGATAAAGCGGAAGATAATGGATGGATGGATGGATGGATGGATGGATAATATTTTTATATTTACATTTTAATATACGCTGCTATATTGAATTTAAATTTTTTTTTTATTATTATTTCTTTTGTTTTCTAACTTTACATTTAAATTTAATTTTTTTTTAATTCTACCACTTAGGGTAAACTGGGTCCGTGAAATGGAATTTCGTTGACATTTCATGTACCACATGTTACGTAAATGACAATAAAGTCTCCTTGAATCCTTGAACAGCAACTACACAACCCAACATAATGTGCACGTGTGCAAATAGCTTGTGCGAAACAAGAATTACAATAAATATGAGACAATATACTGTAAAATAAACGTTCAAGTATTGGGATTGGGAACATTTAACATTCAGTGTTCTGTGTTTTACAGAATACAGAGAGTGTGTAGTATGTACTGTAGTATGTACTGTAATGTATGTAATGTACTTGTATTCTAAAGGGTTAAAATGGAATCAGTGCATCATTATAACTACATTTAACCTATGAAAATATTTCCTCATGGTGGTTCTGTGATAACAGGTTACAATGAAGCTGATTGCTATGTCACCAGCTGGTTACTGGCAAAGCAGACGAAACAGATATGACCTTCTGGTCACATCACTCGGTCTAATATGGATTATCTTGCACTTTGCTTTACAGGTAAGGGACCCTATGACCCTATGTATATGTTTCCGTATTGAAGAAACTAGGGATGTCTAACTTATTTGTACGTTGAAAAACTCAAAGCACACTTTAGGTTGTGGGCTGAACAGGATAAACTTATTATTATTATTCATTCATTCTTTCATTATCTCCCGCTTTATCCTCTATTAGGGTCGCGGTGGGGTTCCCCATGCCCATCCAGGGGAGAACGTTTTGGGCGCTGGGCAGATAGACCCAAGACAGGGCGCCAATCCATCACTGGGCACACACTCACTCACACAGACACACTCTATATGGGGCAATATTGAGAATTCAATTGACTTGATCCATGTTTTTGGACTGTGGGAGGAAACCGGAGAACCCAGAGGAAACCCACGCAGACACGGGGAGAACATGAAAACTCCACCCAGATGGGGTTTTGAACCGGGAATCCCTAGCGCTGAGAGGCGAATGTGCTAACCACTAAGCCACCGTGCCGCACCTATTATTATTATTATTATTATTATTATCCATTTGCACATTGTAAATACATAGCTAAATTTTATTTTTATTTTATCTTTATTCTACTCTATTTTTTATCCTTTTAAACAAATTTAATTTGCTGTGGAGAGGTCAAGAAAGAATTTTACTGCTGGCTGTACCATGTACGCATGTGACAAATAAACCAGATTCTGATTCTATTATTATTATTATTATATACTATAAATTACTGAACACACTAAAAGTTAATGTTTAGGAATATTGTTTGCACAATAAATAAACCTAAATGTTTTATGGCTTAAAATATTCTGCTACCTATAAAAATATCTAAATTAAAAATATTTAATATCGAAAAATATCTAAACTCTGAACATGCTGTGAAAAATTATGAAAAAATTAAATAAAAAGTGTTTTTCCCTATTGCTCTCAGCCATTAAAAAAAAAAAAACAATTTAAATTTGTTAAATTATCTTTAAAAAAATTCTGCGTTCAATAACTCTTCCTGTCAAAATCATACAAATTTAAAATATGGCCCAAAAAAATATTTTAATAACAATAATAAGAGATCAGTGGTTCTTAAACTTTTCAGACCAACTACCACCCATTAGCAAACCAAAACTTTTAAGTACCACCTATGTGTTACGATCAGCCGATGCCACGAATAGAAAAGACAGAGTCCAAAACTGTCGATGATGCAAAGATTTTCCAATGCACAAGACACTGGGTGGCGGCACGGTGGCTTAGTGGTTAGCACGTTCTCCTCTCAGCGCTAGGGATTCCTGGTTCGAATCCCCATCTGGGTGGAGTTTCCATGTTCTCCCCGTGTCTGCGTGGGTTTCCTCTGGGTTCTCCGGTTTCTCCCACAGTCCAAAACATGGATCAAGTCAATTGAATTCTCAAAATTGCCCCATATAGAGTGTGTCTGTGTGAGTGAGTGTGTGCCCAGCGATGGATTGGTGCCCTGTCCTGGGTCTATCTGCCCAGTGCCCGAGACGTTCTCCCCTGGATGGGCATGGGGAACCCCACCGCGACCCTAATAGAGGATAAAGCAGGAGATAATGAATGAATGAAAAAACATTGGGTGAGAAACAGCCATAGCACATGACAAACAATGTTCCAACACTAAACAGTAAAGGAAGGGCTTTTTGACATGTAAGGGTAGGTCACCTGACGAAACAGCTGTACTAAATCTTCACAAATGTCTACATGGTACAATAGAGGGTGCTGATGTACTGCCCGGTAGTGCCGGACTTGATAAACTGGACTTTTACTATGTAATCTAGTCCGTTTTTTAAAAATAAATGCTAGTTATGTTTCCGGTTTCTTTAATAATCAAATTCTGCCATGTAGTCACCAAATAACAGAATGCAGTTTATAAAATATATCAGGAAATATACTGTATTGTATATCCATACTCAGCGATAGATTGGCGCCCTGTCCTGGGTGTAACTGCCCAGCGCCCGAAACGTTCTTCCCTGGATGTGCATGGGGAACCCCCCCGCGACCCTAATGTAGGATAAAGATAAGATAATGAATGAATGAATTAATGTATATCCATACCATTATCTGGGGGGTATGACATTGTGCTATTTTGTGCACCACCACCACCAGTGGTTCGCATACCACAATTTAAGAACCAATTTAAAATAATGATGGACCTCGAGTTTGACACCTATAGAATAAACCATTTAAACCAATCATAATAAAGCCTTGCATTAATATTTCTTGTTCTTACTGCAGAATGCTTACACCTATATGATGGGCACCTGTGTCATAGTTTTGCGTTTTTTCACAATCTGTGGAAAACATGTAAGTAGAACTTGAGTCATTGTAATATTGCATTATTGCACAAACAAAAAAATGTGCTATGATTTAGTTATTATTGAGGTATGATATAATTAAATACATATCACATATATAGGTTGTATATGAATTGGGGTATTTATAAAAAAACACGCTAGTTCTTACTATTTTTTTTTTTTTGGTTCGTGAACTTAACAGTTTTGTTGACGTGATACCTTGAGTTGTCATTTAACATTTTGTCTAAATAACAGTGCTAGCAAAGGATTTATTAAGCATTCACCCATCAACCACCTTAATAGGTATTCAGCAGGGTGGTTATGTTCATATTGACATGACTGAATATCCTAGATACGACTTTCCCATTCCACCATATCCCAAATGATCTCTACTGGATTGAGATTTGTTGCCTTTAGAGACAATTTAATTTCAGTAACCATATTGTCCAAGAAGGTTGTCCTGTTGAAAACAGCCATCATATGGTGGGCACACCAGGTTCAAGTAATTTATTTAATATAATATCTTAACATTGGTTATTTATTAGTGGAATAGCCAGGTAACCTGGATTTCCACACATTTTATTAGCGCTTGTCTGTGCTACTGGGATGAGTCCCCCACTGAGCTTTGGTTCTTCCAACAACACCAGAGAGTCTACCCTTGCCACTGTCGCTTCGGCTTGCTCTTTGAGGGTTCAGGCTCGAAACCCTGTAAAGCTGCTTTGAGACAATGTACGTTTGTATAATGTGCTACAAAAATAAATCAACTAAAACTTCGCCCGTTGATCACTGACCTGCTCCAACACCCCTGAATGAAGATAAGCAGAAAATGAATGATCTATTGAGTTAAAACCTTTATTGAAATATATACCAGTGAAATGGAGGCTCTGTAATGTGGCGTATAATGATTTGTGAGGTTTTTAAGTGATTTTGGCAAATTCATATCATAAAACTGAATCGACATGTTCTTCGTGTTCGGTACTTTAATGTTAGTATATTTGGTCAAACTGTCTATGAAACGGTCTGCTTAAATATGGATTTTGTGCGTAGGTGACTTTGAAGATGCTGCTGTTGACCGTGGTGGTTAGCATGTACAAGAGTTTCTTTATAATCGTAGGGATGTTCTTGCTGCTGCTCTGCTATGCCTTTGCTGGTGTGGTGCTCTTTGGTACTGTCAAATACGGGGAGAACATTAACAGGTATTAAACATTATCATATTATATACACAAACACACACACACACACACAATTGTACTTGATCCATGTTGACCGAATAATAATAATGACCGAAAGAGCAAGATCGCGAATACAAGCGGCAGAAATGGGTTTTCTCCGCAGGGTGGCTGGGCTCTCCCTTAGAGACGGGGTGAGAAGCTCGGTCATCCGGGAGAGACTCGGAGTGGAGCCACTACTCCTTCGCATCGAAAGGAGCCAGTTGAAGTGGTTCGCGCATCTGGTAAGGATGCCTCCTTGGCGCCTTCCTAGGGAGGTGTTCCAGGCAAGTCCAGCTGGAAGGAGACCCCGGGGAAGACCCTGGACTCGCTGGAGGGATTATATCTCTTAGCTGGTCTGGGAACGCCTCAGGGTTCCTCCAGTCGAGCTGGTGGAGGTGGCTGGGGCGAGGGAGGTCTGGGTCTCCCTACTTCGGTTGCTGCCCCCGCGACCCGAACCCCGGACAAGTGGAAGATAATGGATTGATGGATGGATTGATCCGTGTTTTTGGACATGAAAACCGGGAGGAAACCGGAGAACCCACAGGAAACCTACGCAGACACGGGGAGAACTTGGAAACTCTACCCAGTTTTATATATTATATAGTTATATAGTTATATATATATAACTGAGATACACTAAGCATGGCATGCTTAGAGGGGTTTAAATGCAACTCACATCTCGGCTCGGGTGTAGAGCTATTTTTAGGGTCTTTGCTGCGTGGGAAAGCATGTACCGAATGGTGCACAAAATATACAGCATACTGTTGCACCCCTAAAATATAAGTTTCACGTTTGTAGCACCGAAATTAACCGAGTTATGCCACTTTGAAAATCAGATCTTCCCCATAGGTAATGAACTAAGCCAATTTTGAAGAGTGATTACGAGTCAACAAAAAATGCTATCACTCTGAGATTTGACAAGCCCAGTCTGGCTGCAGCCTTTTCGGATTTCAAACAATTTCATTTTTTTTTTCTTGAAAATTGGCCGAGTTAGAGGAGTGCAAATGTCACCATAATGCAAAGTGAATGGGAATTTTGGTTTGGATAAACGGGAATATCTTGGGAACGGTTTGATCGATTCTTTAACTGCATACAAGCAGTGGTTTCATCAATGACCCGGAGGTGTCCTGTAAAAATCATGTGGCTAGCTTAAAATTTCGAGAGAAGGAAGGGAGCCAATAACGGTGCTATACTAAAAATTGGACAACAATAGTGTGATTGCTATATAATACGAAATATTATAAAATAAGAAATAATGTAACTGAATATATAAATATATAAATAATGTTACTGCCTACTTGAGCAGTTAATATTTTTAATTGTATTTTATGGTTCCATTTTATTGTAATGGTTTTGGACCTGGGCGGTATGGTCGCTTAGTGGTTAGCACTAGGGATTCCTGGTTCGAATCTCAATCTGGATGGAGTTTCCATGTTCTCCCCGTGTCCGTGTGGGTTTCCTCCGGGTTCTCCGGTTTATTACCACAGACCAAAAACATGGAACAAGTCAATTGAATTCTCCAAATTGACCCATATAGAGTGTGTCTGTGTAAAAGAGTGCGTGTCCAGTGATGGATTGGTGCCCTGTCCTGGGTCTATCTGCCCAGCGCCCGAGACGTTCTCCCCTGGATGGGCATGGGGAACCTCACCGCGACCCTAATAGAGGATAAAGCGGGAGATAATGGATGGATGGTTTTGACCTGTCCAAAATTGTGGCAGTGGAGATAAATTGTTTTAATGCAGGGTTTTTTTAATTAATTTAATTAGATGATTACCAGCACATGTGGATGATGCCGCCGAATGTGTTAGCACGATCAAAATGTTTCGACAATCTGTTGGTGTTGAATCTAACGCCTGCGCTCCAGTGCTGTTGGAACTCACAGGAAACCCAGAATCATCCCACATGGATGATTTGAATAAAGCAAGTGCATCCTCTAGCTTCTGTGTATCGATTTTACTCACGGTCCTTACTCCTTACTCGCCTTCCAAGCTCAGCTTCACTTAGCATGGCAGATTTAGCAGCATGTACAACTCATAAGTACAACTCGCCTGCGAATTTAGGTTACTTTACGTCTTTTGGTTCCAATAAAATGCATGTACCGTGCATTCTATGTGCGAGCCTTGTGCCTCGTACCATGACGGTTCTATATGAATACATGTACAATTATCATTACACCTAATATATATAATTTTATATATATAAACACTGCCTGGCCAAAGAAAAAGTGGCCACCTGGATGTAACTTACCAAACAGGTACAATCGGTCAGGTCTAGGTTCAAATAAGGTCAGCTGACGACGTAAGATAAAATGCTGAATGACCAGTGAGTGTGTGCCCAGCGATGGATTGGCGGCCTGTCCTAGGTGTATCTGCCCAGTGCCCGAAACGTTCTCCCCTGGATGGGCATGGGGAAACCCCCCGCGGTTCATGGGGAACCCTAATATAGGATAAAGTGGAAGAGAATGAATGAATGAATGTATATATATATATATATATATATATATATATATATATATATATATATATATATATATATATTATCCCCCCCCCCCCCCCCCCCCCCCCCCCCCCCCCCCCCCCCCCCCCCCCCCCCCCCCCCCCCCCCCCCCCCCCCCCCCCCCCCCCCCCCCCCCCCCCCCCCCTTAAGCTTTTGAGCTTTGGGGTCTATCCTAGTATTCGTAATGTGAAAGGTGATGAAACATCTGGCCCAGATCAACACTTCGTCTCACACAGACACACTTACTAGATCTCCAGTTCACCTGACATGTTTTGAGGACTCTGTTATAGATGATGAGTCAGCTCAGGGGCGGCATGGTGGTGCAGTGGTCATGACGTTCACCTCTCAGCGCTGAGTATTTTGGTTCTTATTTTATGTTCTTATTTTATGTTCTTATGTTTTCTCCCCGTGTCTAGTTGGGTTTTCTCCCACAGTCCAAAAACATGGATACAAGGTAAATTGGCTGATCTAAATTGCCCCCATATATAGTGTGTGTGTCTGTGTGAGCAATTATGTCCGCCCAGTGATAGATCGGCACCCTGTCCTGGGTGTATCTGTATGGTGAATGTATTATGGATAATAAGGCAGATCATGGGTGGCACGGTGGCGTAGTGGTTAGCACATTCGTCTCTCCGCAATCTCAGTGGGGTTACTATGTTTTTCCCATGTCCCATGGGTTTCCTCCGGGTTCTCTGTTTTTTTCTCTCAGCCCAAAAACTATGCCTCTAGTCTCTAATATAGGATTAATCAGAAAATGAGAATACAATGAGATGAGTCAGATTATTAATCTATCCATCCATCATCTTGGGTTCCCCATGCTCATCCAGGGGAGAAAGTTTCGGGCGCTGGGCAGATACACCCGGGACAGGGCGCCAATCCATCTCTGGGCACACACTCACTCACACAGACACACTCTATATGGGGCAATTTGGAAAATTCTATTGACCTTGCTCCATGTTTTTGGACTGTGAGAGAAAACCGGAGAACCCGGAGGAAACCCACGTGGACACAGCAAGAACATGGAAACTCCACCCAGATTGGGATTCGAACCGAAAATCCCTAGCACTGAGAGGAGAACATGCTAACCACTGAGCCACTGTGCCACCCGAGTTTGAATCTCGTGATTTGTGGGTGTGGTATCTTAGTAGTCGTGGGTTTAAATCCAAGGTCCACTGAATTTGAGCAAGGCCCTCAACCCTCATTGCTCCAGGGGTCTGATCCCAGACAAATTGGGATACTTGTAGGTCGCTTTGGATAAAGGTGTAAGCCAAGTAACCAAATGTACATGTAAATGTATCCTGGACTGGTTTTCCAGGTGCAGCCTCCGTTCTGCACACCAGACCAGCATCGCTACTGGGAGACGGACTGTGGCAACTATGCTGGCGCTCTTATCTACTTCTGCTCCTTTTACGTGATCATCGCCTACATCATGCTCAACCTGCTTGTTGGTATGTCTATTTTCTTGTTTTTGTCTGGCATTACTTCAACTAGAACCTGACATCCAGTGACACTTTTCCATCTTACTATTAATACCTTTTGACGAATTGCTCAACTCTATGAGATGTAATCATCTGTCTTAGTTGTACAGTTGTGGGATATACATACATACAGCCTTGCCTCATCTTGTCTGTACTCCTGGCTGAATTAGTCCAGCCTGTGAGCTATTTGTGCAATACCCAACACTCCAAAAAATTCACATAAGGGCTGCTCGAGCTCTTCAAACATCCATTGTAACATCCTAGTATTTCTTCTTGTCACTCAGCTATCATTGTGGAAAACTTCTCTTTGTTCTACTCCACGGAGGAGGATCAGTTGCTAAGCTACAACGACCTGCGCCACTTTCAGATCATTTGGAACATGGTAGATGACAAGAGGGAGGTAAGGGTGGAGGCGTCTCATTGATCTGCACCGAGACTAACCCACGCGAATGCATGCAGCTTTTCCATACATTCTCACCTCCACTGTAATGAGGGGTTTCACTCTCTGACAGATTTAGGGACACGCCGGAAGTGCCGGTTTTAGAAAAAGACTTATTGGGAGCCAATAAAGAGGTGTCGATTGCCTGCAGGGTTATGCTTGTTAAATGAGATGTTCCGATTATTCCTTTGTTATGGCTCGTAATGAATGAACAAGCTGTTCTGCAGTCTCAGAATTGGACCTGGTTCCACCAGCAGATGGTATAAAATCATAAGAGTCGTCATGCTAATTCAGCTGCGTCATAAGATAATCACCTTTGTGATTTGTTTTTTGCTAAATTGAGCCCTTTGTAGATGATTAAATAGATGTTATGTCTCATTTGAAGTGTCCTCCGGGGCTCTGTATGTCATTACCTTGGGATATGAGTTCAAACTAGTTTTCTGAGTGGCATAGCAGATAGAACTGTCGTAACACAGCCAGAACTTTCCGAGGACAGTTTTCCAAACCACCTTCCAAGGTGCTTTTGTATGGTTTGTATATTTCCCCTGAGTCAATGTGGCTTTACACAATGTGAAGACATAAAAGCCAAAGGAACTGAAGATACTAACTTGCAAAAGGGTGGGGTAGCTCAGTTGTTAGCGTGTTGGGCTATCACTCTGGAAGTTGAGGCTTTAATTCCCGAGTCCACTGAAGTTACCAGTATGGACCCTTGAAACTCATTATCTTGGGTTATGAGATTTGAGTTTAGCATGATTTCCAATACCTGTATAGTTTGTATATTCTCCCTGGGTCAATGTGGTTTTCCACAATGTAAAGACATAAAAGCCAAAGGAATTGTAGATCCTAAATTTCTAGAGGTTGGGGTAGCTCAATAGTTAGCGTTTTGGGCTATCACTTTGAAGGTTGAGGTCTTGGGCAAGACCCTTAGGAAGTCATTATGTTGGGATTTGAGTTTAGCATGCTTTCATATACCATAAAATAGATGGAGAACTAGTTTTCTGGGTGACATAGCAGATAGCACAGTCCTAACACAGCCAGAACTTTGCGAGGAAAGTTTTCCAAACCACCTTCCAAGGTGCTTTTGTATAGTTTGTATATTCTTCCTGGGTCCATGTGGCTTTTCACAATTTAAAGACATAAAAGCCAAAAGAATTAAAGGTTCTAACTTGCCAGAGGTTGGTGTAGCTCAGTGATTAGCGTGTTGGACTATTACTCTGAAGGTTGAGGCTTTAATTTTTGAGTCCACTGAAGTTACCAGTATGGACCCTTGAGCAAGGTCTTTTGGAAGTCATTACCTTGGGTTATCAGAGTTGATTGTAGCATGTTGTCCTATACCCTAAAATAGATAAAGAACTATCTTTCTGGGTGACATAGCAGATAACACGATCATAACCCAGCCAGGCCTTTCCGAGGACAGATTTTCAAACCAGGTTCCAGGCTGCTTTTGTATAGTTTGTATATTCTCTCTGGGTCCATGTGGCTTTCCGCAATGTAAAGACATAAAAGCCAAAGAAATTGAAGATACTAACTTGTCAGAGGTTGTGGTAGCTCAGTGGTTAGCATGTTGAGCTATCAATCTGAAGGTTGAGGCTTTTTAATTCCTGAGTCCACTGGAGTTACTAGTATGGACACTTGACCAAGGCCCTTTACCATCATTGCTCCAAGGGAGCTGTATTGTGACTGACCCTGTATTCTGGCCCCAACAATGTATTTTGGGATGCTTGGAAGTCGCTTTGGATAGCAGTACCTGCAAAATGATCCAGAGTCCCTTTCCTGTCCAGGGTATTTTGTAAGGTATGTCCTTTACCAACTAAATTCTGTGAAACGTTACAGCCCATACTCACTGAATGATTTAAGAGAATAAATAAATAACTAAATCTAGTTTTTCTTTAAATTCCCTTGTGCTTTAATGACTGCACAGTTCACTAAAATCCTACTGTGTTCCATTCTGAAGTTTTAGGAGTGACCTTAATCCTTATTGACAGTGCAACAGAGACATCTTCTGGTTGTTTAAGGCAATGTTAGAAGTGCTGGAAGTGCATGCATATACCACAAAGACGACACAAAGCCTAAGAAAAAGAAAGACTTTTGTGCACTTAACAATTTTATGCAAAATAAGTCTTTTTTTATAGAAGTTTTCTACAGCTTGGAGATTTTCACATTCAGTACATGATGTTTGTGCTTGCAGTGTTACTTGATGTAGTGTGTACTGCAATTTATTTTTAATTAAATACTAATACATTTGTATACTAGAAATAATTCATATTTTTATTATTATTATTATTATTTGTATTAAACAAGGCTGTTGGTGGTACATAGATGACAGGACTCAGGGTTTCTGTTTAAGTTTATGCAACTGTTGAAGTAAATATAAGCCTAAATGTCATAAAAAAAGACCCCAATATTTGTCAGGTGTATTGACAGAACCGCCTGCCACTTCTCCGTGAATAAAATAAATAAAATCAATCTGTGATAAGTTCCCGGTTCGAATCCCCATCTGGGTGGAGTTTCCATTCTCCCCGTGTCCGAGTGGGTTTCCTCCGGGTTCTCCGGTTTCCTCCCACAGTCCAAAAACATGGATCAATTAAATTGAGTTCTCTAAATGGCCCCATATAGAGTGTGTATGTCTGTGTGAGTGTGTGCCCAGCGATAGATTGGTGCCCTGTCCTGGGTGTATCTGCCCAGCGCCCGAAACGTTCTCCCCTGGGTGGGCATGGGGAACCCCCCCATGACCCTAATATAGGATATGGATGGATGTGGAAGATATGGATGGATGGAATTTGTGATCAGGCTATAACAAGATCACGTGAAAGCACATGTCCTCTCTGGGCTCTGGATTTTTACCTACAGACATGTGCTGTGATAACATAACATGCCAACATAACAAGACATAACATGCCGATTGACAATGATCTGCTTGGTTGGCAGCATACGAATTCTGCTCTAAAAAACATAAGGAAGCATATCAGAGCGCTGAAGTGAGAGTAATGCCCTACATTGTTGGACAGGGTGTGATTCCCACGTCCCGAGTGAAGTTCCTGCTGCGGCTGCTCAGAGGCCGGTTGGAAGTGGACCTGGACAAAGACAAGCTACTCTTCAAACACATGTGCTATGAGATGGAGCGGCTGCACAGTGGAGGAGATGTCAGCTTCCACGATGTCCTGAGGTGAATATAAATCAAGTAATATATTTATATAAAGCTTCCCATAACAGTACATTGTCACAAAGCAGCTTTTTTTTTCTCTGAAACCTCCAAAGACCCTAAATTGAGAACCACATTAAGGAGGTTCAGACTGAGTGACCAGGCCATAGAAACGGGGCATCATGCCCAGTTCTAGTTACCCTGAGAGAAGAGACTGTGTCAAAACTGTCTCAGCACAGTAGAGAGTCAAGGGTTAATTGCTATGAGCACAACAACCAGCAGTATTAAACATTGAAAGAACACAATGTAAACTAAAATACACAAAAATATTGCACGGTATACATAAATATACGTGTTTGATACACATAGTATATTATTATTATTATTATTATTATTATTATTATTATTATTATTATTATTATTATTATATTGTACCTCAGGCGCCAATCTATGGCACACTCACACACACAGACACACTCCATATGGGGCAATTTTGGAGGATTCAATTGACCTTGATCCATCCGTGGACACAGGGAAAACATGTAAATTCCACCCAGATTGGGATTAGAACCACGAATCCCTAGTGCTGAGAGGAGAATATGCTAACCACTAAGCCACTGTGCCGTCTTATTATTATTATTATTGTAATATTTATTTATATGTATTATATTATATTTTATTAATTATTAGTTATTTAATATGTAGTGTATATATATATATATATATATATATATATATATATATATATATATATATATATATATATATATATGGGCGGCACGGTGGCTTAGTGGTTAGCAAAAAGTCCTGGTGTCCTGGTGTCCTGGGTGTATCTGCCCAGCGCCCGAAACGTTTTCCCCTGGATGGGCGTGGGGAACCCCCCCCCCCCCGCTACCCTAATATAGGACAAAGTGGAAGATAATGGATGGATATTATTACCTGTCTATATTATAATAGCTTCTTTTGTCTGTGACAGAGTGATATATGACATGTGAAAGTACAAGATGTGTGTGTGTGTGTGTGTGTGTGTGTGTGTGTGCAGCATGATTTATTCATTAACTACACAGCCAGTTTGTCCCTGTCCCAGTCTGGCCGTTGTCTGGCCGTTGCACCACCCTGTGATGGTCCTGTCAAAGTCCTGATCAGAGAAGAATAGTGTAAACAGGAATAAAAAATATGTAGAAAAAAACTACATAATTGTAGAAGAAAAAAACTGATAAACTGGATATTAAAGGTAGAAGGATGGGGATTGTATAAACCGACTGGTTACTGGTTACTATAAAAGTTTAAAAAGACGACTTGTGTGTTCTTGTGCCAGCATGCTTTCGTACCGCTCGGTGGACATCAGAAAGAGCCTGCAGCTGGAGGAGTTGCTCGCCCGGGAACAGCTGGAGTACACGATCGAGGAGGAGGTGGCCAAGCAGACAATCCGAATGTGGCTGAAGAAGTGCCTCAAACGCATCAGAGCTGTAAGTTCACAGCTAAAATTGTTGAAAAAAAGTCATAAATTATGTTTATTTATCTTTTCTGGTGGCACGTTCATGAAACTTTATAATTCTTGCCATGAACCTCATAATACAGTATACATGTTCATAACCACACTCAATCACAGTTAGTGTACTGTTTATTAAAATGTGGAGATGAGTGTCATAATGGTTTATAACGTTTCAGATTTTTCAAAAATGCCGTCTTAGAAAAGGACTTTTTAAGCTTTCTTTGAAAGGCATTACTTAAATACGTTACTATGAAGCAGACTGCATAAATATTAGTACATATCATATTAGTATGTGGCGCTGGGCAAGAAAGCTTAGCCGTCAGTAATAGGGGTGCTGAAAAAAATCGATTCTTCAAAGAATCGCGATTCCTAGTCCTGGCAATTCTGAATCGATTCAAAATGCCCAAGAATCGATTTTTAAAAAAAACGCCCCCTCCTGAGCGTACTGCATATCGCATTACGTATCTGCTCGGCAACCATACAGCAAGCTTGTTAACCAGCTCCAGCATGGAGCGGGGGGAGAGCGGGATTCGACCCCCCTGTTTGGCTTTTAAAGTCAAGAAGAAAGAGAGAGCTCGACATTAACGCGACTGTTTACAACAAGTGTAAAATGAAATCGAGGTACTTTGGAAATACGACAAATGCGCAAGCCGATTTGGTGCGACATCCCCCTGAACAAAAAAGAAGTAAATGATATATTTAATATTTAAATAGGGCGGCACAGTGGCTTAGTGGTTAGCACGTTCACCTCTCAGCGCTAGGGATTCCCGGTTCGAATCCCCATCTGGGTGGAGTTTCCATGTTCTCCCCGTGTCTGCGTGGGTTTCCTCTGGGTTCTCTAGTTTTCTCTCACAGTCCAAAAACATGGATCAAGTTAATTGAATTCTCAAAATTGCCCCATATAGAGTGTGTCTGTGTGAGTAAGTGTGTGCCCAGCGATTGGCGCCCTGTCCTGGGTCTATCTGCCCAGCGCCGGAGACGTTCTCCCCTGGATGGGCATGGGGAAGTTAAGTTCAAGTTATTTATTTATATAGCGCTTTTTACAACAGTACATTGTCACAAAGCAGCTTTACAGAATGAAAAGCCTTTAAACCCCCAAAGAGCAAGCCGAAGCGACAGTGGCAAGAAAAAACTCCCTTTTATGTTGTTATTCAAGGAAGAAACCTTGGGAGGACCAAGACTCAGTGGGGGACTCATCCTCCTTGAGCGGCCAGGCAGCAACAACAATGTAGGACAGCGAGAG
>JAFMOD010000174.1:40860-65453 GCA_019802435.1 Corydoras maculifer
TCTCTCTCTCTCCCTCGCTCGCCCTCTCTCTCTCACCCTCTCTCTCTCTTTCTGGGTCTGAGGTTAAAAGCTTTGTCAGTCAGCGCTTTTCTCGTGTGGAGTGCTGTATGTGTATGTGTGTGTGAGTGTGTGTGTGCGTGCGTGCGTGCGTGCGTGCGGGTAAGTGAGTGATTGACTCTGGCATAAAAAAGCACTTGGGGTTTTTCAACATCAACTTGGGGTCTTCGCTAACTATGTTAAGGACACACACACACACACACACACACACACACACACACAGACACAGACGTTTGGACTCATGAGCATCAGGTGCAACAGAACTCTGGGTAAATGAACCTGTCTGTATTCCTGAGTTTACTCCACTGCATTTAACCTGGACCTGTCCTCATCCCATCTGTACTGAGGAAAGTGCACTAACTAATTCAGCACCAACACTCAAATAACACTCACATAACACTGATATAACCCTCACTCAACCCTCACACAACACTCACATAACACTCACATAACACTCACATAACACTCAAATAACACTCACATAACACTCACATAACACTCACATAACACTGATATAACCCTCACACAACCCTCACACAACACTCACATAACACTCACATAACACTCACATAACACTCACATAACACTCACATAACACTCACATAACACTCACATAACACTCACATAACACTCACATAACACTGATATAACCCTCACACAACCCTCACACAACACTCACATAACACTCACATAACACTCACATAACACTCACATAACACTGATACAACACTCACATAACACTCACTCAACACTCAAATAACTCACATAACACTCACATAACATTCACATAACACTGATACAACACTCACACAACACTTACATAACATAACACTCAAATAACACTCGCATACCACTCACTCAACAGTTCATTGTAGCTCCGCCCCTTTTGAGTACAGATTAGGTCATAAATACATTTTCATGCTACGCGTGTTCTCTCTGGTACGTTCTGGTGTAACGGTGAATGCCGTGTTCTGATTGGCTGACAGCAGTGTGTGTACACTGTGTGGTTCTCAGCCTCGGCGTGCGAGTTCGTCGAGATCGTGGAACTTCTTCTTCAAAACGGAGCCGATCCCTCCATTAAAGACCTGGAAGGAGCTCTGCCTGAAGAAGTGACCGAGTCCAGCTCCATCTCCTCGCTCCTGCGGCAGTACAGCGCCCCCAAAGGATGAACCATCAACACACACCTTTGTCCACCTGCAATTTGTCCGTGTCCCACTGTACCCCTGTACTACACCCCCCACCCCCCTCCCCTGCAAAACTAAGCTGTACTCTATACTGCAGTCTGCTGTACTCTCAGGTCTGAGTGTTTGGTACTACGTAGGTGTTTGGTGTGCTATTTAGTACTTTTGTCACCTGGTGCTTATTGTATTCCATAGGACACTGGCACTGAGGTCACTGTTGAGCATACTAATCATTAATAATGAATGTGATATGTAGTACATGATAACAGAGTGCTGTACTGCAGCATATAGTATGTGTAGTGTACTGCAGGCTGGGTGGTTGTAGTATTTATAGTACTGTGTAGTACAGGAGTAACAGTAATGTTAAGTGTTGAGTTCCACGTTCAGTAATTTTCTTACGGGGAGCGGGGGGGGGGGTACTCTTGTTTGTTTCTCCTAAATCTTTAAAATACTATAAGAGCTGAATGTACTGTATTACTGAGTTCATAATAAAAGTCCCACGTTTACAGCGTTGTGTACGTTTCTTAATCTGATAAAACACCCTGACACCCCCTCCCCCCTATCCAGACTGGTAAACATCCATCCATTCATTATCTGGACACACTCACTCACACATACACACTCTAGATGGGGCAACTTGGAGAACTCAATTGACCTTAATCCATGTTTTTGGACTGTGGGAGGAAACCGGAGAACCCGGAGGAAACCCACGTGGACACGGGGAGAACATGGAAAGTCCACCCAGATGGGGATTCGACCCAGGAATTCCTAGTGCTGAGAGGAGAACATGCTAAACCACTAAGCCACCGTGCCACCCCGACTTAATATTATACAACTTCATTTATATATTTATATATACCACTATAATCCAACTCTGTTTATATTCAATATGAATTATGAATAAAATAGACGTAAAGGTTTCGGATGGTGAGCATCAGCTGAGATGATGATGATGATGAAGATGATGAAGATGATGGATCACCGGGGAGATTTTCTCTGAGCAATTTTAACGTAAAGGGACCAACACGACCCCCGAGTTGAAGAATTGAGGGATGTGTCCTAATACTATTGCATTTTTTTTTTACATCGGGTCATTTATTGGACGCTGTTATCCAAAGCGACTTACAAGGTGAGCACAGGGTTCATCACAGCGCCCCCTGGAGCAATGAGGGTGAAGGGTCTTGCTCAAGGACCCACACTGGTAACTTGGACCTGGGATTTGAACCCACAACCTTCAGATTGATAGACCAGCACCCTGACCACTGAGCTGCCACGCCCCCATGAAACCCATTGGTCCATCCATCTGTTGGTCTGATGTGAACTCTTAATTCAGGGGGGTTTGATGTCCTCCGTCTGGTTCTCCTCTGGTGGACGGTGAGGGCAGGTGGTGTGGACTGAGCTGAGGGTTAAACAGGTCTGTGTTTTTTACACGTCTGCTCTCTGCTCTCTAACACCATTACTGCCAGATGGCGGGATTGTCCCTCCCTCTCTCTCTCTCTCTCTCTCTCTCTCTGTCTCTCGACCCTTTTCAGGTTAAAAGCGATGGTGTGTGTGGACCGAGCGTCTCTCCGTAATGCAGCTTCAGCTCTGCTTAACATTCTCGGGTGAAAATCGCTGTGCCACACAAATGCTAACGTTAATACCTCTCCTGCACGCCACTCCCCCCGCTGACTGCTTTTAAAGAAACGAGGGCCGCGTCCCAAATGCACGAGCAGGATCTGCTTCTGAAATTCACTCACACACAAAAAAACTATTTGTCCAGAAGCACTATACAAAACAAATGGGCTAATAGGAGATTTGGAAGGTTCTCCACACTTATGGATACTTAGACCACTGGGAACCCTGCGAGAACCCATTATGGAAAGATCTGTCACTTTTAAAATACTCTGAACAAAAGACCACGTCACGAAGCAGTTTAACGGAACATCAGATCCACCACCTGAGCAGAGTGATGGAGGCGCTATCCAACAGGAACATTCACAACATCAGATCCACCACCTGAGCAGAGTGATGGAGGCGCTATCCAACAGGAACATTCACAACATCAGATCCAGCACCTGAGCAGAGTGATGAAGACGCTCCCCAACAGGAACATTCACAACATCAGATCCACCACCTGAGCAGAGTGATGGAGGCGCTCCCCAACAGGAACATTCACAACATCAGATCCACCACCTGAGCAGAGTGATGGAGGCGCTCCCCAAAAAGGAACATTCACAACATCAGATCCACCACCTGAGCAGAGTGATGGAGGCGCTCCCCAACAGGAACATTCACAACATCAGATCCACCACCTGAGCAGAGTGATGGAGACGCTCCCCAACAGGAACATCAAAAGAAAGAGCCTGCAGGAACCAAATTCTAATGACACTCGGTCTGATGTTCAGTCTGATGTTCGTTCTAATGCTCAGTGTGATACTCGGTCTCTCAGTCTGATATTTGGTCTGACGCTCAGTAAGATGCTCAGTGTGATGCCTGGTCTCTCGTTCTGATGTTGGGTCTGATGCTGTGTGATGTTGGGTCTGATGCTGTGTGATGTTGGGTCTGATGCTGGGTCTGATGCTGTGTGATGTTGGGTCTGATGCTGGGTCTGATGCTGTGTGATGTTGGGTCTGATGCTGGGTCTGATGCTGTGTGATGTTGGGTCTGATGCTGGGTGATGTTGAGTCTGATGCTGGGTGATGTTGGGTCTGATGCTGTGTGATGTTGGGTCTGATGCTGGGTCTGATGCTGTGTGATGCTGGGTCTGATGCTGTGTGATGCTGGGTCTGATGCTGTGTGATGTTGGGTCTGATGCCGGGTCTGATGCTGTGTGATGCCGGGTCTGATGCTGTGTGATGCCGGGTCTGATGCCGGGTCTGACGCCGGTTTTTGATGTTAATTTATTTCTGTGAAGCGTTGTGCTCAGGATGTTTGTAATAAAGCAGCGGATCGATGATAATGGCATTTGCGCGGGTGTTTGTCATCTCTGTGTTCGCGTGCTGTGCAGGAGTCCGTTCAGATTTATCCGATCTCAGAGCTGTAAGTGCTGTGTAAATTATCCCCAACGAGTGCGTGGCGGTTTGTCTTGGCGAGGCGGCGGCGCTCCACTCGGACATTAATGAGCAGATCAATGGAGGAGGCGCGCCGCACGTGCGCCTTCTTATTTATACCTCCATCCACTGCGTCAGTGTTGCATGTCGGGACTGCACACTGTTCTACACCCCCCAACAGTTTAGGGAAGGCCCCTCCCTGCTTCAGCCTGACTGCACTTCTTGCATGCAGATAAACCTGTGATCCAATTAGAACCTATGGTTTGGAAAGGCTCCGGTTGAGTTGTCCACATGCCCATGTGGTGTGTGTGTATGTGTGTCTCTGTGTATGTGTGTGTGTGTGTGTGTATGTGTGTAGTAGTAGTAGTTGTGCCCCTGTTTCCCATCAGTGACTTCTGAGAAGATTAAAGAGATTTTACTGCATAACATACCAATCTGCTCAACACATGGCCTGCTGATGTGTGTGTGTGTGTGTGTGTGTGTGTGTGTGTGTGTGTGTGTGAGACAGACGTTGGGACAGACAGGATTGTCTGGTCTTAACCTCTTAAACAATCCTGATCCCTCATAAAGATGAAATCAGTATTGTTTTATTGTGCAGCCGAACAACCAGCAGATTTTATAGAGAGATTTAAATATGAAATATATTCTAAAAAATAAATCAATCAATAAACACATTCATTCTGAGAGGTCATCACATCATTCGGTCATCAATCCCATAATTATGCAGCCACATCCGTCCTACCAACAAATTATAAAAATAATATATTTTTTAAATGGACTATTTGTATATCATTTCATTGAATTCTAATTAAAAGGCTCCAGCGATCCTGGAGACTGAAGCAGCAGATCAGGAAAAATCTGAAGGGGGGTTTAAACCTCTACGTCATCAAAGAAACCACACACACACATACACAAACACACACACACACAGGGCTGATCATTTATCTGATCCCAAACTGCTGAACGTCTCTGAGATTGTTCTGATGTGGCCTCGGCCTCAGATTGGGTTCCACATCAAACAGAATATTCCACGCGGCACTTTTGGAGTTGGTGCCGCCACTTCAAACCAAACAGCCCATAATAATCACCAGATCAGAAGAAAAAGCCGCTTTATCTGCTAAACAGCACGTCATCAGATCTACATCACACAGTTCTGTTTCCATCTCTAAACCTTTTTTATTTCAAGTTGAAAGTTACACATCACATTATCAGTTGGTTTTATTCAATACTGCATTGTTACGTCACACGTTTAGAATCGTTCAATCGAGTTTATTAAAGCAGATTGTAATTCCCGCAGCACTCACCGTCCGTCCTGCAGAGCTGACCCTCTGGTCCTCTGACCCTCTGATGGAGTTTAGGCTGAAGCTCTGATCTGCTCTCCGTCGTCATGGTGATGTGTGAGTGATGAGTTTAAACCTCAGGAATCACAGTTAGTTGAGTTCATTCCATTTCAGATCTGATTCCAGCGCTTTGCATTTCATTAGTGTTTGTTGTCTTCATCAAATTTACCCATAAGCCTTTGCACTCGGCTCTTCAGCGCACCCTGCAGCTCCTGTTTGGTTTCAACCAAAGAGAAGTTCATCTCGATGTTTCACTAGATCCAAAGGATCAGGAACACGGTTTAATAATTTCTGTAATGTTTCTGTTATGTTGAAGGTTCATTCAGGGACAGAGTGAGGTGATGAAGATGATGGAGGTGATGAAGATGATGGAGGTGATGAAGATGATGGAGGTGATGAAGCACTCAGTCAAAAAGCTTCAGCTTTATTTTTCTGCTATGGTTTGTATTGTACACGGTTCATCGCGTCACATGACAACAAACAGTCTCATTAACAAATGAACATGTTCTCAAAATGTACAAACTGTACAACCGGTGACGCAGAGATCAAAGGCTTGTAAAACTGGGGGGGGGGGGGATCTGTTCACTCATGGGGCTGCGTTATATCATTTCTGCCAAAATAAGCCTTTCTTCTGAAAAAATAGACTCGAACCTTCACAGATGACGTCCCTCTCAGTCTCATTGGTCTCAGGGTCAGAGGACGCTGCGTTCTTCAGATCAAACAGCTCTGCAGTTAAATTGATCACTTTTTAAAAATGACTTTATGAACAAAGATAATAACATTCAGTAATTATAAGGACCACACAGCAAATAAGTAAATAATCAACCATATATATGTCCAAAAAGCATCTGGACACCTGGCCATCACGTCTTTAGAAACTGGTGGTTGGGAATGTGCATAGGGGTGCAGCCATCCCGAAACATCAACAGACCTTCCCCAAACTCCCAGCACAGAGCAGTGACGCCTGCTGCACCAACCACCTGCGAATGGAACCAACACCACGCTGAGCCTGATCACGATGGGGCATCCAGTTCATCCAACGTTGAACAGGTTTCAGAAATACTGCATTTTAAATTTACATCAAGAAAGAAGAAGAAGACTCTTTAGCATGATTGTGACTTTCCGCTACTTCAGTCCGATGATTTTGCTCAATTCAACACACAACACCACGGGTCAGAGTTAGACTCCTCACACAGACTGATCTCAGCTCTTAGAGTCTGAAATAAAAAAAAAGCTGCTCGGACGAGGCTCGACTCATTTCAACTTAAAGGTGATATCGTTCGAGGAACTCCCTCGAATCAGAAGAGGTCCACTTGTGCAAGCACTGTAGCTGTCCCTCTTCATCTTGTGCATATGTCTTGTTCCCGCGCTCGGCTGTTAGGACAGAGCTGTAAGTGCACGGCCATCGGAAGACTTTAACACTGTTGTGGAGAGACATGCAATGTCCAGCGTTTAAGTTTGTAGGACGACCCGATGAGGGGTGGCCCGGCTTTACTATTATATTAATGCCCAGCTTCACATGGCCAGAGGTGGGTGCTGACTAACGGCATGTTATCCTGACTCCACTGACCATTCTGACCATTCCTTCTCTAACTCATCCCCTGAGGAGCTCATGTCCGATGTACATGCAGGTTGAAATGAGGAGTGAGTAATTATTGTGCTTTCTCCAGTTCTACAGGATGAACTGAGCATGCCTGGAGGAGCCGCACCCTGCTCACCATCGCACCCTGCTCACCCGTCCCGGGGTCGGAGCCCTGCCTGAAACCGTTACCCCCCCCCCCCCAGTGGCCCGGCCCCCAGTGCACTCTTCCATTGACTGACCTCCCCTAACCCAACTTTAATTAAATTAATGTAGATCCATCCAGACACCTAGATTTGTATTTATTTATTGTTGTTATGATTATTTTATAATTATTTGTGTGTGGAGGGTGTGCTAGCTCAGTGGTGGGATGGTGGGCCATCACTCTGAAGGTTGTGGGGTCACATCCATGTCCACTGAAGTTACCAACATGGGTTCTTAAGAACACCCCTTAACCCTCACTGTTCAGGGATGCTGTGACCAACCCTGTGTTCTGACCCCACATTGGGATAGTTGTAGGTCACTTTGGATAAAAGCGTCTGCTTAATGACCGAATTTTAACTTTAATTTTAGAAAAGCAGCACTCTTTGTCCACGTTAAAGTTGGCTGGGGGACAGAGTGTGTTTTTGTTTTGCAGCAGTGCTCAGTGCTGTATTCAGAAAAGCTCAAGCTACGGTTCTGCTCCAGGCAGAAATCCCAGCGCACAGGTCATTTTAGAGGTTTTTTAGAAGTTCCACCCTTTTGGACTGAACCCACCTCAGCCGGGGGAGCAGATCAGTACACAGCCAATCAGCTTCCCTGAAAAAGGAATGAGGCTCGATTTCCCGAACCACCACAACATGTGGAAAGTCCCCTGAATGGGCCTCGTTTCATTATTAAACCTGCTGACCACACCCCTCACAGTGAGCAGCACATGATCTGAGATGTTTATACGAACATGAAACCCGATCTCCATCCTGAAGACCTCCTGCGGGGAACAGCTGACACCAAAGAAAATCCAAATCACTGAGGAAATAAACAGAACATCTGGGAACATCTGCACCTCTGAGTCTCCTTTTCAGTCCACCTTTCGGAACCTTCTTGCTGTTTTTTTTCTCTGTCTCTCAATTGTCCTTTGACCTCAGAACTGGGCGTGGTCCATCTCGTCAAGCCAGGAGGCGGGGCTTGTGGGAAAGTCTGGGTATCCGGTGCTGCTTCCTGTGGAGAGTTCAGAGGTCACGCCTCGGAGCTGCTGACCCCCTGCTCCCGTCAAGCCATCCATGCTAAAGGCCACGCCCCCCAGCAGATGGGCGTGGCCGGGCAGCGAACTGACAGATGAGGGTGAGTAAGGACTTGTTCCCTCCAGAGAGAAACCTCCGTTCATCACGGTGGCCCCGGAAACGTCGCCGACGCTCTCGTAGAGCCCGTTAGCGTGGCTCAGGTCCGACAGGATCTGCTCCTCTTTTGGAGACAGGAAATGACATCATCAAAAATGTATAATACAGAACAACACAGCACCATGGTACTCCTAATCAGAGATATGTCACAGTAACAGGGACCGAGGAAGCCCTGCCAGAGGGTTGGTAAGGAGAAGCGGTTAGTGCCACGTGTTTGATAAACGCTCATGACATCAACACACTTCATCTGATTAATTAAAGTTAATTATTAAAGTTAATAATAAACCTGACATCAAAATAAACTCTGCGGTCCTCACACACCGAACTCAAACCTGGTTTGAGATTTTTGTTTCTTAAACAAAACAATTTGCTCCTCCCATCTGGGTGGAGTTTGCATGTTCTCCCTGTGTCCGCGTGGGTTTCCTCCGGGTTCTCCGGTTTCCTCCCACAGTCCAAAAACACGGATCAAGGTCAATTGAATTCTCCAAATTGCCCCATATAGTGTGTGTGTGTGTGTGTGTGTGTGCCCAGCGATGGATTGGCGTCCTGTCCTGGGTCTATCTGTCCGGCGCCCGAAATGTTCTCCTCTGGATGGGCATGGGGAACCCCCCCCCCCCCGCGACCCTAATAGAGGATAAAACGGATGATAATGGATGAATGAATAAATCTGAATAAAGAAACTGTGTGTGTGTGCGTGTGTGTGTGTGTGCGTGTGTGTGTGCGTGTGCGTGTGTGTGTGTGTGTGTGTGTGTGTGTGTGTGTGTTGAACTCTTGGGAGATAAACAGTGTTTTTGGTTTACAACTTTTTATGAACTAATTTCTGCACATGTTCCTAATTGCTTCTGTCTAATTACTCTGAGTTTAATTGCGGATTTGGTGAATGGCTCTTTTTAAAAGTGGAATCTGTCTTTTAAAGGCTTTTTTCCGAAACGTCTCTACAAAGATCGACGGCTCGTAAACACCATAAAAGTTTCCGACCCCTAATCTGAAGCATGGCTCTGATTCTGATCATAAAACAGATTCTGTCGCCGTGTCGTTGCTGGTGGGTTCCACCCCTCACACCGCAGACCGTCCGTCTGTCAGAGGGGATCCGTTCTGCGGGCTTTACCTCTGAAGCTCAGCTCGCTGTCACTGATGCCTCCATCTTCAGCCGAACTCTCCTTCTCCGTCTTGGTGGCTCCTCGGCTTCGTTTAACACTTTTGTAGAACTGACCCCAGCGATGGCGGCCGGCATCCTTCTTCAGCCGCTTCTCCTTCGCTCTTCTGTTCTGAAACCAGACCTGAGACGAGAGAGAGAGAGAGAGAGAGAGAGAGAGTGAGACTTTTACGCTGTGGCATCAGATTAGAAAGATATCTTGAACTGTTCAGGTTTCTGTGGTCAGTTTTGGCTCAGATGCTGATTTGGTGTCTGTACAAAAGTACAGCAGAATGTGCAGAAAAATTCATGGGGAGAACATGTCAAACTCCTGTTTGATATAAACCAACCAGCATTAGTGCAGAGAAACCCAGGAGGCTGCTGAGCCGTGGTGAGGTGGGGTACCTGAACTACACGCATGTCCAGGCCTGTCTCTGAGGACAGCTGCTCTCGGACGTGGCGTGCCGGTTTGGGGGAGTTCTTGTAGGCACTCTTCAGCGTCTCCAGCTGCTTGGCTGTGATGGTGGTGCGAGGACGCTTCGCTCCTGTTTCTGAGTCGTCTACAGAACAAACCAACAGCAGAGGTGAGGAAGAGACACATTCAGTTCACATGTTTAGGTCTCAGCAAAGAACATTCAATTAAAAAAATAGAGACTGAACACAAACAGTCAGCAGAGGTTGCTGTTGCACCGAAATGAATCAGACAACGCTTCACTTATTCAATCGTTTAACTCAAATAACAAGATCAATCGTTTTCGTGGGCGGCACGGTGGCTTAGTGGTTTAGCACGTTCTCCTCTCAGCGATAGGGATTCCTGGTTTGAATCCCCATCTGGGTGGAGTTTGCATGTTCTCCCCGTGTCCGCATGGGGTTCTCCCATAGTCCAAAAACATGGATCAAGTCAATTGAATTCTCCAAATTGCCCCATATAGAGTGTGTCTGTGTGAGTGAGTGTGTGCCCAGCGATAGATTGGCGCCCTGTCCTGGGTGTATCTGCCCAGCACCCCAAACGTTCTCTGGATGGGCATGGGGAACCCCCCCCCACCCTAATATAGGATAAAGCTGAAGATGATGGATGAATAATCTTTATAGATGAATCCAAACAGTCTGATGCAGAATTTCGACTGTAAAGAGTTCCTATAGGACTTTAGGATGAACTGGAGTTCCCGTTACATCAGTTCCTGTCCTGATGTGGTTCCTAAATCATGTGAACATATCACATAACACCGAGGAGCTGCTATAGCTGCAGAATGTTTGATTCCACTTAAATAAAATGTTCAAATGTTTAAGGGGAAGTGGAGAGCTGCAGCCCATTGGTCAGGTGTTCACATCCGTTTGGTAATATTTTATTTCAACCTCGTTTTATTTGTATTTATTTATTTATTTTTGGTTCAAGTTTTATTGTTAAGGAGACGTGACCTGAAAGTAAGTGTGTGTGTGTGTGTGTGTGTGTGTGTGTGTGTGTGTGTGTGTGTGAGCAGTAAAAGATGTAAATTTCCGCTCAGTGGCAGGCTGCAGGCTGCTGGAGGTTATTGAGACGCAGGCCATAAAACCACATCACTTTACTTAACATAATCAATCAGCACTGTGGAAATCTCCATAAACACACACACACACACACACACACACACACAGCCTCTCTCGGTCTCTCGGTCTCCTACATTGTGGGTCTGTTATAATCTCCAACAACATCACAGGAGATACACACACAGGTTACCCACAATGCAGTTGTACGGGTTCCCCTCACCCCTCACCGTTCTGCTTGGCGGTCTCATAGTCCACTTTGCAGACGAGCCGTCCGTCCTCCATCAGGTAGAACTCATCTCCAGTGGCCAGCTGCCTGCTGCACATCACACAGGAGAAGCAGTGCAGGTGATAAACGAAGTCCTGGGCTTTCCTCACCACCTGAGACGGAGGGATGCCCTGCTGACATGATGCACACTTAGTTCCAAAGCGCCTGCACACACACACACACACACACACACACACACACACACACACACACACATTAGCCAGATCTGTGGGTGAACAGACATTGACTACCAAATACAACCAGATGATTAATATTAGTATTATTATTATCTTTATACTATAATAAATATAGTACGCAGCTTTTTTTCCCAAACTCAATACATTAAAATGTACAATCTGAAAAAGTCTGAACCATCACACATTTTAAAATGATTTCATTATTCAATCAGTTCAAACACTACCTGGACAAAATGACTGCGACACACCTTTAAATCTCTAAATAGTTGTAGTGAGCGGTAGCTCAGTGGTCAGGGTGCTGGTCTATCAATCTAAAGGTTGTGGGTTCAAATCCCAGGTCCGCTGAAGTTACCAGTGTGAGTTCTTGAGCGAGACCCTTAACCCTCATTGCTCCAGGGGGCGCTGTGATGAACCCTGTGCTCACCGTGTAAGTCGCTTTGGATAAAAGAGTCTAATAAATGACCCGATGGAAATAGTTGTATGCTTCCAACTTATGTGGGAACAGTTTGGGGAAGGCTCTTTAATATCCCTGCATTTCTGTGCCCGATGTTGGATGAGTTTAATGTGGAAGAACTTTTTGACACACACCGAGCCCTGACCTTAACCCTATTCAACAACTTTGTTATGAACCAGAACAAGGAATCAAATTTGACTCCAACATTAGTGTCTGACCTCACAAATGCTTTTCTGTATTAATAAAAAAGTGGAAGCTGTTACAGCTGCAAAGTAAGCCATTTGGTAACGGTCAGTCGGTATAATGTGTGCCACAATACGTTTGTCCATGTAGTCCAGATCCTGAACCCTGTTTAAATCACATGTAAATCATTCTGCAGTGATCAACCTTACAGAAGGTTGTGTTCTGGAAAATTTTCTGAATATCTGTGACAGGTACTGAAATGAGGACAGCCCATAATAATATACTTTTCATGAAGCTTTTTAATTTTTGATTTGTGTCACATGGACGGAATGATCTTCATGACTACGGTTTCTATAAGGAGCGGGGGGGGGGGGGGGGGGGGGGGGGGGGGGGGGGGGGGGGGGGGGGGGGGGGGGGGGGGGGGGGGGGGGGGGGGGGGGGGGGGGGGGGGGGGGGGGGGGGGGGGGGGGGCTGGTCTTTTCTGAAATCATTGTTGGTGCCTCTTTCGGCAGATGCCCAACTGCAAGACGCCCTCAATGGACTTAAATAGTTTTCAATTGTTAAATACGGGTCACATGACCAGCACACAATCTGTACCTGGCTGTCCTACACTGTTGATGCTCAAGGAGAATGAGTCCCCCACTGAGCCTCGGTCCTCACAAGGATTCTTCTTTAAAATAATAACATAACAGGGAGTTTTGTCTTGCCACTGTCTCTTGGTCTTGCTCTTTGGGGGTTTAAAGGTTTATAACTCTGTAAAGCTGCTTTGTTTCGACATACGATTGTAAAAAAACACTCTATAAATAAATTATCTTGAACGTGAACTTCAGTGCATCTGTGAGCTGCTTAACTTCAAACTGGGGATTTAAATCGATGACAATAAAAATATAAGAAATAAAGAAACAGAAGACGTGAGAGGACATTAAAGAGAACTTCGGTCTGAGGAGCTCTGTGGCTGAATGATTAAATCAGATCAGGACTCTGATGTCCTCAGAGATTTAACTTGGTTCCACACTCCTGACTTTACCTGAGAACCCCGTTTATATAAAAGTTTTAAAGATCAGTCATTTAAAACTGACCCGAGATTTTAAAAGATATTTTCAGCCATAACATCCAGCTCCTTAACCCCCAGCTCCTTAACATCCAGCTCCTTAACCTCCCTTAATGAACCCAGCACCAGAATCCAGAATCCCCAAAACACAGACGTCCAACATTCAACACCCTGCACCTGACACTCCACATCTTTCACTTTATCTTCAGTATCTATTAGAAATTGAATGTAAACTGTGTGTAGTGGTGGTACTGACGTGTAGAAGTGCTCTCTGCAGTAGACGTGACCTCCACGGCTGTAGCACCGGTCACTCAGCAGCTCCTCACAATCTGCACACCTGAGGCAGGTGGAGTGCCAGTGCAGATCCTGGACCTTACACACAAACTTATCCAGGATCCTCTGGTTACAACCTGCACACTCTGGTACCTCTGCACACACACACACACACACACACACACACACACACACACACACACACACACAGTAATAAGAATATGAACAGCAAATAAAGGCACACAGAGGAAAATGTAGTGAAACATCATGAGGACCTGAGAAATAAACATTTAAACTAAAACATATCAGAGAAATCATTTAAGAATCTTTAATTAAACACTCGAATACAAAGTGTTGAGTCAGCTGAGGTTTTAATGGCAGAGACCTGTCCTCTTCTTCTGCCCCCATTTCATAACGAATCAAAAGGTTCTGCTTTCTTAAAAACGATGAAAGCTAATTATTCATACCCGGTAACAGATCAAAGGGAAATAATCGATAGGCCGACGCTCGCTCGCGCGCATTCTGATTGGAGTAAATAGTTTGCTTGCAGCTCGCGCCGTGAGACTTTTAAACATGATAATAGTGAGCATGATGAATTGAGATCAGACAGAATCCAATCGATAATTCAGCTGGACCTGCGGTCAGACGCACAGCCAGCAGACCAGGAACAACAACAACAACAACAACAATAATAATAATAATAATAATAATAATAATAATAATAATAATAATAATAATAATAATAATAATAATACAGAAATAAGAAAACACAGTTAGAGATGAAACATGAAACAGTCATCAAAAGAAACATTTCCACAAAAACCCGACGACGCGTTCGGTTTATTCACCACGAACGCGTTCTCATCCCGACAGTCGTTCAGTTCAAACTGCAAATCTGCTGTAAATCTCAAAATTTCAATAATGCAAATCAGTCCTGTTCGTGATGGGATGCATTTTATGGTTTATTGCAAACGGCGTATAATTTTGATAAAATTTAGGGACCAATAATTACATTTGCAGTTTATTAACCCAATAATTAAATACAACAAATATCTGTATGTTATTCTTTCCCGTATATATAATAAAGTCTTTATATGTATTGTTTGCCTCTGTAAAACTACAGTTTAAACATCTTTTTTAATTTGAAATTTACGAAATAATCATGGCGTGCAGTGTAATTAAATTATCAGCATATATCAGTTTAAATGCTTTGATTAATGTAATTAGCCATTAAAGGTTCTAATGAACCGAAGGTTCTCAAAAAAGGAGACGGAGGTTGAGGTTCAGGTTATTGATTATTACAATATAATACGCTGAGATTGATCAGCATCGATACGTCATGGAGTTTTAAACATGTTCTCCTCATGCAGATGTTTTTCTGTATAGATTCAATCAGCTGTCGTTAAATCCACCTGATCGTTTTAATTATTTGAATAAAAAAGACTCCTGATTTATTTTCTAAACGGTTCTGTTCGGTTCTCAGTAAACAATATAAACACAAAGTTTCAGATAATATCATTAAATTTATAATTAAATCATATTTCGGAGACTGCAAATGAATGTTAAAAGACTGCAGCTTTTGTTAAACCTTTATATTCACTTTTCGTTAGTCATGTGACTTCAATAAAACCTCAAATTAAACAATTAGTCTGAAATAACGTAATGAAGACAATAAATTAAAGTGTTAAATGAACTCACTTCCATTTGGGTTGTAGAATTTATTATCACTAGACTCTTAAAATTCTGAAGTTGTTAAAATAACTAAATGGTTTAAATGATATTTATCAGTCACTTTAACAGAACGTTTAGAGAACGCTGAGACATCTTTAGAAGTCGTTTATTATAGTTTTAAAAAATAAGAGTCAAATTTAAGAAAAAGATCACAATATTATTTACATGCAGCTCCAGCGATTAGAACCCGTGTATTTCTGACCCACTCACGCGCCAGTTCACTTCTCTTATTTTTAAACATTTACTATTTTATTTATTCTGTTTAACATTTCGTTATTAAAATTATAGGATGCAGTGAATTTGGATGTAATGAATTACCCATAAATGAATTAATTAATATTCAAAGAACAAAACAGTAATGATTAGGAATGTGTATATTAAAATATGTTTTTGGAGATCATTGCGGCTTTTATAAATACCTCAATAAGAACCTCATACTTACTAAACTTAATGTTAATAGAAGACACACACACACACAGACACACACAGACACACACACAGACACACAGACACACAGACACACAGAAAGAGAGAGAGAGAGCCGAAATTAGAAGCTTTCCCTTCTGAACACCTGACGCTTCACCTTATTCGGGTTTTTCGTTCTATTACCAGTTTATAAAATACAGAATTCAGTGGTTCATTCAAGGTGAATGTGTTCGGGTTGAAATGTGTGTGTGTGTGTGTGTGTGTGTGTGTGTGTGCTGTACACACTGTATAAAGCCTATCGATTTATTTGTGTCTGATATTTTCACATCGTCTGATTTTTTCTGTTTAATGATGAAACGCTTTAATTTTTCATCTAACATTTAAAACCCCAAATAATTCTCTTATTCCAGATTTAGTGTAATCTGTGATTTTCTGCTCTGCTCGTTTGCTTTTAGTCAGAAACGATGTGCGAACTCGATCAAAGCCTCCTCATTTGAATAAAAGCAGAATTTAAATCTTAGAGATCCTCAAATGCAGATCTTTCACTAATAATTGGGACAGGAATATTTAGGGGCTCGGATTTGATGCGATTATGGAGAGCAGATGAACTGCACGGCGGAGCAGATGTGAAGATAAAGAGGCAATTTCTGTAATTTAATAAGCGGCTGGATTTAAAGCGGAGCCACACTTTAACATAGCTTTAATCTCCGCATGCGTAACTGGATTAAAATCACTTAATGCGATCCGATCTCCACCAATAAGCTCGAGAAATCTTTTATGTTTTGTCTTAATTTTGTTGGATTTTATATTTTAATACTTCGGCTCTGCACAAAAAGATGCTGTGTCATGTCATTTATATTAAATATGATTTACATTTTCGCTTTGATTAAATAGATAAAGGTTGATATTACTGATTATTTTTGTAATCAGCCCCAAATAAAAATACATAAGCAGTTGGGATGATGAGAAAATAATGACGGGCCAATTTTCATTTTAGTTTGAATGTTAATATTAACGCTTCGATTGATGATTAAATTTCTTTGCTTGCAGGTCATTCAGAGCTGAACTGTCGGACAGTATAGACTGAAAGTGCTGCATGATCTCACATGAGGCCTATACACCACATTCTAGATTATTATTTAAATTAACATATTTATTTAATCATTCATATTCACGGACATATTTTCGCTCCTAAAGCTTAATGTATTATTTTGTGAAAGTATGAATGAAGCAGGTTTGTATAAACTACCTGTCATAATTAGCACCATAACATTATCAGCCTATCACCCTAACAAGAACTACAAATTAATATTTTCAGAACCTTCCTCAGTCCGCTCCTCATCCTCAGCATCTCTGTAAATTACTAACAATAAAAACAGTTTTGTTTTAAAAGACGCGCAGCCGGTTCATAAATTCAGGCCCGACGCCTTTCTGCACCCCGAGATTTCATATTAATGCTGCATATAACAAAATCATCACCATCATCATCCTCATCATCATCATCATCATCATCATCATCATCACGGTGAGAGTGAGAGGTCTTACGCTGCAGTGGAACGAGCATGTCTGGGATGGGCTTCGCGGGGCTGTCTGCTGGCGGCGCGGCGGAACTCTGCATCATTTTCATCCGCGTCGAGCCGACACACGCCGGGCATGCAGGCACACGCGCACACTCACGCGCACACACACACACACACACGCGCGCGCACTAACCCACACACACACGCACACACACACACACACCAGCGCGCGCCTGCACCTCCGGACGCGCTCCCGAATCACGCGGCGCGCAGAAGTGGATAAGTCCGAGGCGCGCGCGTTGCGCGTCCCCCTGCGCTCTCTCTCTCTCTCTTTCTCTCTCTCTCTCTGTTGTCTCGTCCTTCCTCCTGCTCTCCTGGTTTTATCTCGTCGTTATCTCGTCTCCTGTCTCGCTCTGCTGAAATCCTCGCGCTGGGCTCTGCACCACAGAAGCGCCCGCTCAGGCGCACGCACGCACGCACGCACGCTCGCACGCACGCGCTCGCTCGCGGTCCCACACACTTCGCTTTGATTCATTCACGCTGCAGGGGCGCTCATGACGTCACCAGCATGCCGGCCGAAGCCACCGGACAGCCAATCAGAACGCGTCGGAAGTGACCCAATAAACCCGAGCGCGAATAAATTCAGCCGTCCGGCAGAGAAAGGTTTAAACGATGCTCTACCGAGATTCTACAAACAATTAATACAATAATAATAATAATAATAATAATAATAATAATAATAGAATGTACGTTTTTGGGTAAAGATTACAGAAGCAATCGCGATATGGAATATAAATGATACAGTCAGGTATTCCATATGAACAAATAAAACCTTTTTTATACTAATTGTAAAGCCAAAAGGTTGCTGATCGACAGATTACAATTCCAACAGTATGCGCTGTATTTCGCAGTGCGGCCTCAAAAAGCCATTCTCACAGATTTTAAATGAGTCTTTTTTAAAAATCCTAAGATCGAGACGTATTTGCTTCGACGAAACGCCAACCTCCAATTTACCTCGAAACCGTAGTTTATGTTTATGGTTCTGTATTAAAGTTCTTCTGATGTCGTGACCTGCAGGACCTGCGCGGTCAGTTCTGCTTAAATGGAAAGGATCTGTCACCTGAAATAGAGCCGGATGATTACTGAGCTGCAATAAAAAAAAACAGCGGCCTACATTTTTAAGTAACCGTCTTAAATAATCATTCTTCTAAAATCTGAACCCACTAAACAAAACACATACAGATATACGTATGGAGAACATGTAAAACTCAAGGTCAACTTCGTATTCAAATGCTGTCACAAGGTTTAATGTTTATAATCGTTCTTGAAACATTCAGGTGAAGAACCTGTGATGCTCGGAGAACGTTCCAGAACTGTTCCAGGAACTGTCTCACAGATAAATGGTTTATTTAGCTATTTATTAAAGTTGATATTATCTTTATTTAGTATTTATAGATTCATACGTCATTAAAATACCAGGATGTAAATAAATACATTTAACGACCGAGAATGAAAACGGACCGCCGATCAACAGCCGCGTGATGCTCTGCAGTCCAGAACCAAACCCGTTTAGATCCTTCTTTATTTGAATTATTATAATAATAATAATTATTCTTATTGTTATTATTGTTATTATTGTTATTATTATTATTATTATTATTATATAGGATAATATAATATATTAAATGAGTAAAATATCATTAATCTTAATAAATAAATTCCAAACACATTTTTAAATTAAGTGTGATTTTATAAATAAAGAGGAGAGAGAGTGAGACAGATCTAATTGGATTCAGTGACGGAGGTCTCAGAAGTTCAGATGAAATGAACTGCAGTTTTTCTCTAATTTATTTTTATAAAACACCATCACTGTTCAGATGATCTTCCTCCTCGTGTCATCCTGATTGTGCAGTATTAATTAAACACGACTCTCACCGTTATCAGCTCGAATTCCTCGGCACGTGCTTCTGTCACCTTTTAGGGCTTGCGCGTTTCGGTTGTGACGTCACACGGCGGCCGTCGCCTGTTTTACACTAAAGAAGACAAAATGTTCGATATTCAACGATTTTGCTGCAGTAATCAGTAATCAGTAATCAGTAATCAGTAATGCTCACAATGACCGAAGAGTTCGTTTTAAATTGAGTTTAGTTTTTATTAAAAAATTTATACACTATAATAATAATGATAATAATAATAATAATAATAATAATAATAATAATAATAATAATAATAATAATAATAATAATTATTATTATTATTATTATTATTATTATTATTATTATTATTATTATTATTATTCATTCATTCATTCATTATCTTCCGCTTTATCCTCTATTAGGGTCGCGGTGGGGTTCCCCATGCCCATCCAGGGGAGAACGTCTCGGGCGCTGGGCAGATAGACCCAGGACAGGGCGCCAATCCATCGCTGGGCTATTATTATTATTATTATTATTAATATGATGAATTTTTTTGTATAATTATTATTTTATTTATAGTCTTTAAAGTTGTGTTTGTTATTGAAATCCAGCTGTGATTCCAGCTGTGATTGCACTGATTACCTGCAGAGACTAACGACGTGTAAGTGTCATTTCATGGAATACGCGCGCGCTCATTAGACGGAGGTGCGACGCCCCCGGTGCCATTGATCATTCCACCCCCCCGCCCCCCCCCCCACTAAACTCTGCCCCTGCACCCCTGCACCCCTCCGTTGCCCCTGCATTTTCATTTAGATTGCTCAGATCATTTCATTAAGCTGATGGTGAAGTTTACAGGAGACACACACACACACACACGCACACACACGCACACACACGCACACACACGCGCGCACACAGTATTGCACATTTATAAAAACCTATAGTCTACATAAAGAACGTCAAAACCTCATTTAATGTCAATTAATGTGTAGTTTTTGTACATGCTAAACTATAGATGTATAAACAGATATTACAATATTAATAACTAATTAATAATAACCGTAAATAACACCAGGACGAGTGAGAGCTCGAGGATTACCTGTCCTCAGGTGAGCAGTGAAACCGGCGGAACCTCCTCCGTTCCATCCCGAGCAGAGAGAACTAAGCTCTGACCAACCACAGGTCTTCATCTCTCACCACAGGACGGAAAGAGAGTCTCCATTTTCTGAGGAAAGAGGAGGAAGAGAGTGAGAGGAAGAGAGTGAGAGGAAGAGTGTGAGAGGAAGAGAGTGAGAGGAAGAGTGTGAGAGGAAGAGAGTGAGAGGAAGAGTGTGAGAGGAAGAGAGTGAGAGGAAGAGTGTGAGAGGAAGAGAGTGAGAGGAAGAGTGTGAGAGGAAGAGAGTGAGAGGAAGAGTGTGAGAGGAAGAGCGGGAGAGGAAGAGTGTGAGAGGAAGAGCGGGAGAAAATTAAATTGCACTTGGTGGTAAATTCTATTAGGGAATAGAGAGCGTCTCCTGACAGCTTCTGTCCACTTACAGAATTAGAAGTGTGCATTGTTCGAGTAAACAATACACAGACTTAAAACACACACACACACACACACACACACACACACACACACACACACACACACACACACACACAAGAAATAAACCAAATACACAACAACAGAACAACCAGACATTTAGACATCCCTTCATCATGTCTCACACAAATGTTTAAAATCGAGGAGACAGATAAATGAACATCCTGGTATTTTAAAGACACGTTTTTCTATCGTTGTGTTTTTTAATTATTTAAAAGACTAAAGAAATTTTTGTATTTTTTTAATTTTTTTTTACAGTTGTTGGTTTTCACATCTCACCTGACACTTAAACTTAAGTTCAGGTGTTTTAGCCACGCCCCCTTCAGACAGGTGTAAATCAGCAGCAGCCCTCTGTGTGTGTTGTGATGTAATGATTTAGGGTTCGAGTCCCTCTGTATCGTGGACACTGACTGCGTTAAGGTTTCAGATGGAAATAGAAATAAAAGGTGAGACCCACTTGCCCCCAACGTCATCTCTGTTCACACAGAGCGGCTCTGATGTGGCCTTCAACAGAAAGGAAGTTCAAGTTCGTGCCATGGTTTCCATATTTTATGGGACATTAACACACGTTCAGTCCTCTGTCCACCTCCCAGCAGGCAGTGCAGCCCTGAAGCCTAATTGCTTTGACCCATATTTCGGTTCGGAGGGTTAGTGCGGGTGTCAGTATTTGTGCCTCATAAGCAAATCATCCATTAAACTGATCTCTGTGATTAATTCATCAGCCCAAAGAGAAATTAATTTCCAGTGAGCTCTCACACCTGCTCCTGTGGACATGTGAGTGTGCGTGTGGACAAAAACATTGGAACACACCTCTAATTAATTGATTTCAGGTGGTTCATTTAGTCTGATGGATAATAAAATAAAGGTTTATTATGACAGGTTTTTCTGTTCCAGCATAACGCTCCAGTGAACAAACCAAGCCCCAGAAATCTGACCTCAACCCAAATTAACAGTTTAAATGAAACCTGGCCCTCTCGCCCAACATCACTGTCTGTCTTCACTAACGCGCTTTTCCAGATTGAGATGCTGTGGAATCTCCACAAAGCTCTAAAACACCAATAACCTCAATCATGGGTTTGTTCTCAAACTGGCTTTATATTTAATTCCATGACTCCCATTTCGTCCATTCAGCCATCTGTGTTTAAGGTCCATCTGTTAAAGATGTGATATATGAAGTGTCTCACTGTATCATCACTCATTCACCCCTTCATCCACTGACTCAGCATTTCTCTAAAAGCTCAAGATTTCTTTGCTTCAGAGAAGTGTGTCGTCTAGTGCTCTTTAAATCGTCCCCTTTGTTAGGCTCGACCACCAGCCCACTTCCAAGTGTACCAGAGAAGGGCCCTAAAAGCCGATTGTGTTTTAATAAAGTTCATTAGGGGGAGGGAGCTAATCCTGCACTAATCCCTCTCAGACCTGGAGGAGAGCAGGATTACTCACCCCCTCTAATCCCAATGAAATTACTGAGGTTAAACCTGCACTGAGGAGCAGATGGCGACATGAGTGGAGCACTTTCCTAAATACCCCTCAACCACCCACCCACCCACAGACCACACCCAATACAAACACCTAGGAACATATACAGAACACTGATACACATATTTTATCTAAAACTCAGAATATCTACACGTTTTATTCCATGGAACCTCTAAGTAAACATTTTATTCATGTAGAATCAACCGTGTGTGTGTGTGTGTGTGTGTGTGTGTGTGCTGTAAATGCTTTAATGGTTCTTTATTTCCTTTCACTCCAGTTCTATAAAAACATTGAAATGATGTTTATTAATTAAAGTCAGTGTTCGGATCGTTAATGATGTAGAGATCTAAATTAAAAGCAGCCTTCAGTGAACGACTTCAGTGATTTACAATCAGGAGACGTGATTCATGATACATTAATAAATAAAATCATATTAAATCAGGAAAGCGTCACTGATTCAGCTGCATATCAACCGAACTATGATCGCTGATCGCTTCAGGGTTATACTCATTATTAATTTCCTAATTCTTTACATCTGATTAAAAAGATAAATTAAATATAAATTAATAAAATAACAAAGTGGAACAATTTAAAAACGTGTTTACTGAAATACTGTGTTCCTCTGTCCTTTAACTTTAAGCTTTATTAATGTCTATTGATTATATATTCAAACCCAGATCACATACACATGGGCCACTGCACAGCGCCCTCATGAGGTGGCCCTCATATAAAAACTTTTATAAGGCCCACATGCCCCACAACTATTTTGGTTCCTGATACCGACAGGTGAGCCGTAAGCGGTCCAAATATAAAACAAAAAGCTGATATGGGTTCCTCAGGGTTCCAAAACACATCCAGTGCCATCGATCCATCCATCCGATTTAAATTAATGAATTAATAAATAAATAGGGCGGCACGGTGGCTTAGTGCTTTAGCATGTTCTCCTCCCAGCGCTAGGGATTCCCGGTTCGAATCCCCATCTGGGTGGAGTTTCCATGTCCTCCCCGTGTCCGCGTGGGTTTCCTCCGGGTTCTCCGGTTTCCTCCCACAGTCTAAAACATGGATCAAGTTAACTGAATTCTCCAAATTGCCCCATATAGAGTGTGTCTGTGTGAGTGAGTGTGTGCCCAGCGATGGATTGGTGCCCTGTCCTGGGTCTATCTGCCCAGCACCCAAGACGTTCTCCCCTGGACGGACATGGGGACGCATCATTAAAGAGAAGAAGAAAGAGGATTTAACCCCCAGTACAAAGGGCTTGTGAGGACCACATGCACACGACTGCACCAGATCAAAGACATGTAACAAAAATAACAAAAATTAACCAAACTCGCAAAAAACGAGAGAAAATCACAACAGAAGTTTTAAATACTGCCATCACATCAAAGAAATTATCTAATATCTAAAAGTCTAATACTCATGTTCTCCTCCGGATTTAAAGTCTAAACCCGCCCCTTACTATAAACTCCGCCCACATGTTAAATTACTTTCACATAGTAAAATCTCTACCAATAATGTCTTTAGTTTTTTAGTCATGTTTGATCTTTTTGGCTCGTCCCCCTCCTTGCCCCCCTCCTGGTTCCTGTTTAATCATCCAGAGGGCAGTGTGCAGAGTGAAGGTACCTGAGCAAGGCGAGCACCCTGTCCAGACCTCAGGTGAAAATCCGGTCAGGACAGACAGCACAGAGCTCCAGGGTGCATCACTGACGAAGATCCTGGAGAACAAACCAAACATCACCTTCTGTAGTAACAAACCGTCATGTGGTGGTGCAGCATCGTTCAATTCAAACTAATCACATGATCAAATGTGTTTCAATCAAATATAATCTGCTTTAACCGCAGAGTGCAGCCTTGTGTGGAGTTGTGTATGTTCTCTTTAGTTTTTGTCTTTCTGATTTTGTTTGGTTGTTACCATACATGAGCATGTGTGTGTGTGTGTGTGTGTGTGTGTGTGTGTGTGTGTGTGTTAAATATATGGATCTGCTCCAGCAGTAGCTGAACACCCACCATAATGGATGATTTGATTGGGAGCTGAACACAAACTTTTGGCGGGGTGTTATAAATCACAGAGCAGCTCTGCAGCTGAGGGACAATAAACCTGTCTCACCTCTCAGGAGGAGGAGGCGGCCACAGATAATAGATGAGGCTGGAGGAGACACGCCCACTTCTTACATCCCAACTGCTGCTCCCCCCAGCAGCACATCACATGACATTACACATCACAGTGTCACTGCCCACACGCGCACACACACACACACACACACACACACACACACACACACACACACACAC
>JAFMOD010000174.1:81577-103312 GCA_019802435.1 Corydoras maculifer
GGCACCACTTCAGAGGGACACTAGATCTAAAAAAGGCGAGGACGCTACCTTAAGGGGGCACCCTGAAATACGGGTAGAGGTCTCACAAAAAGGAAGTCTGGGTTCCGTCCCAAATGCAGGTGAGTATCAGAGCAGATCTGTATAATAAAATGAGAGGTAGAATCAGGACACAGCCCCACTGCTGAGCCTCTGGGCGCCTTTAAGGCAGAATTATGACCTAAGGCGGGGCGGGGCAATGAGGAGGACCGCTGGGGCCGGTTGCCCCAACCACGAGGCACTTAACATGAAGGGTGCTTAATTGAGGGAGCGAGGGGAGCTGAGGACGAGATCCGACGCGGCGCTGCTCATCTTCAGGTTCTGAAGCGTGGACACGGCGCATTAAAGGTGATAACGTTAACGCACGGTGACTCAGCACCATGTTCAGAGTCATGCCCTCACGTCCACACGTTAAAAAACGCTCTCACAAATAAATTAACATCATCAAAAGAGCGTCGGACAACGAGACGCCGCCACGGAGACGGATTCAGCTCCGTCCTGAACGCAGGACACGCAGGTCCCCTGACGAGGGCCCCCTGACGAGGGCCCCTTACAACATGCTCCAACTGAGCATCTGAGCTGGAAGAGAAACGGGACGCGTCCCAGATGAGAGGCTGAGACCGGGTCTGTCCTTCACTACAGAGGTGAGAGGGGGTGGTTAGGACAGGGTTGACCACAGGGCCCGTGTGCTTCTTCTTTGGTGAATGTGAACGAGGACGTCCACCGTGTCCTTCAGCAGAGCGTCAAAGATCCCGTCCGCCAGCTGCATCTTCACAAACAGCTCGTCCTCGTCGTAGTTCACCCACAGAGCCTCCTCCTCATGGAGCTCCTGCACCTGCAACCAGGACCACACCGTCAGCACCCGCTTCACACACACACCTCTCTGTCCTCCCGTCTGTGTGTGTGTGTGTGAAACTCACCAGGATGTGGTCGACCCGGTCTCTCTTCTTCCTGCCGAACTTCAGCATCTTCTGCCAGTCCGTCCTGATGTTGTCTTCTTTTCGGAGCCCTTGCAGCTTGAGGACCTCTGCAGTGACCAGCTCCTGAGATCAGAGGGCAGAACGCGGTCAGAGCCACGGAACGTCCATGAGGCGCCGGCGCAGCCAATGAGGAGCGTGAGGTACCTGAACCCGGCCGAGGTCGGCGGGGTGGACGACGCGGTGGCCGCAGGACGAGCCGGCGCGGCGCGGTTTGACCCACGGCGGGCGGCGGGCGTTGGGATCTTCGGCGTAGACGTCCTGCATGAACTCCCACGAAAGATCGAACACGGCCTGGACACAGCCGCGAGAGCGCCCCCATTAGGGAACACGACACGTTCCAAATCACATTGAACTGGCTTTAAAGATGAGTGCAGGGTCAGCTGACCCCGTTCCAAATCCATCCGTCCATCATACTCCACTTTATCCTATATTAGGGTCGGGGGGGCGCTGGGCAGATACACCCAGGACAGAGGGGCAATCTATCACTGGACACACACTCACTCATACACAGACACACTCTATATGGGGCAATTTGGAGAACTCAATTGACTTGATTCATGTTTTTGGACTGTGGGGGGAAACCGGAGAACCCGGAGGAAACCCACGCAGACACGGGAAGGACATGCAAACTCCACCCAGATAGGGATTCGAACTGGGAATCCCCAGTGCTGAGAGGAGAACATGCTAAACCACTAAGCCACCGTGCCGCCCCCTCGTTCTAAATCACTGTTAGACATTCCCTCCGTGTCAGTGCACTTGCCTGTCTGTAGCTGCGGACACACTGCTCCTCGTCCTCGTTACCCAGCAGCGCCTCCGAGGCCTGGGGTTTGGAGGCCGATGTCAGATTGAGGTTGCCCCGATCCATCCCGCAGCCGCTCCAGATTTCCACCAGGGCGGCGCTCACCAGCTTCTCCACCTCGGCCACGGTGTGAGGGACCACAATGAGCGGCGGTGCCTCAGCGTGCGGTGCAGCGGGTGCGGTGGGCGTGGCGGCGGGCGGCTCGGCCCCGCTCTTGTGTCCGGCGTGTTTGCGGGAGCTGAGGCCGAAGTCCTCGTCGAACCAGTCCTGGTCCTCACTGAGCGCGTGCAGGAACTCACGGTTCAGCTCCAGCTCGGCCAGCCGCTGCGCCAGCTCCACCTGACCCAGCACCGGGCTCTCCTGTAACCACACCCCCAAAACCCCCGTCAGAGAGCTCCAACCTCAACCACTGCCCTGTGATCTCCACCTCGACCTCCCTCTGATCCACGGTCAGCCCAAACCCCTGACCCCACCACTGCCCTGTGATCTCCACCTCAACCTCCCTCTGATCCACGGTCAGCCCAAACCCCTGACCCCACCACTGCCCTGTGATCTCCACCTCGACCTCCCTCTGATCCACGGTCAGCCCAAACCCCTGACCCCACCACTGCCCTGTGATCTCCACCTCGACCTCCCTCTGATCCACGGTCAGCCCAAACCCCTGACCCCCGGTTCCCCACCTCCTCCATTTAAAGTTTAAAACCTGCACAGGTTTGTTTCACCTCCTGAAATCAGCACCACCACTCACTACAGCAACTGTGAAGACCACCACCACCACCAAACTCATCACCACCACCCCCAACACCACCATTCCCTCCACCACCACCATCACATCACCACCATTCCCTCCACCACCACCCCTACCCCATCACCATCACCACCCTCACCCCCACCACTCCCCTCCAACCTCACCACCACCCCTAACTCCATCACCACCACCACCCCCAACCCCACTCCCTCCACCACCACCCCCACCACTCCCTCCACCACCACCCCCAACCCCACCACTCCCTCCACCACCACCCCCAACCCAACCACTCCCTCCACCATCACCACCACCCCAAATCCCACCAAAAGGAATGCTGATGATGATGAAGGCAGATATGCAGCACCCACCGATCGGTCACAGAGTTCAGGTGAAGACACGTCCTCCTGCTCCCTGTCGTAGAAGCTGTTGAAGTTCTCGCTCGTGGTACTGGGTTCTTCGTGGTTCCTCAGGAGGAGCTGCTGATTGGCAGCAGAGATCTTCTCTTCTTTCGTTCTCCTGATCTGCTGGAACTGCCTGACGGCGTCGCTCATGAAGCTCTGGACCAACTTATCTGCTAGCGATGACAAGCCCTCGCTCTTGTTTGGCTCCGCCCCCGCGGTCTTCTCCTCACTCCTGCTCTCGTCATCTTCCAGCCTGGAAGCTTCTTGCTGTTGCAGTAGGTCGAGGATGTCCACAGGTGGCTCTTCCCAGTCCTGATTCTGGAAGTCTGGAGTGTTGGGACGATCTTGAAGCTCCAGCGTGATGTCGCCGCCGTTCTTCACGTTTCCGTTGCTGATATAGTTTAAAACGTTACAGTCTGTATCATCTGTGGCATCGTTGTGAACCTGGAGGAACTTGGACTTGAGCTTTGACGCCTCCTCAGTAGGTTTCTTGCTCTCTGAAGGTAGCCCTGGGTCATTTTTAGTGGTCTGCCGGTCCTGATGATCCATCCCATCTTCAGATTGATCATCAAACAAACTCTGCTCCTCTGAGCATTTGGGATGAGGCTGGGTTTGGAATCTGGAGATCTTGTCTGGAGGAGCGAAGATACCGCAGTTATTCTTACATTGGAAGTATGAGACGCCATCGTACGTCCCGTCGTTACTCCCCTCGGACACGTCCAGCTCCACCCCCGCCCAAAACCCAGCAGCAAACCCGGTCTGGCCCTTAAACCTCAGGGTTCCTGGTTGAACGCCGCTGACCAGGACGCGGTCCCCAATGCTGTACTCTGATAACTCATCCTTCAGCGGTGGGTCAGGTGCCCCCTGGGGGCTCGGAGATCTGTCTGTAGCTAAGTCACTGCTCGTCTTTTTATGAAATTGAAGATCTAAAGGGGTCCTGAGCCGGTCTGGATCCGACTCCTCCTCGCTGACCTCCTCCGCGATCTCCTCCTCGCTGCTGAAGGTGAATTTGTAGGACTTTTCTTCATGAAGTTCATCTCCAGTGGGTTGGTTTTCCTCCTGAACCGAGGACGCCACAGACTCGAAATCTTCGTTGTATCCCTCAGCCTCTGAATCTCTGCCCCTGGGTGAGACCTCTGGAGATCCATCTGCCCGATGCTCTACGACACTGCTGCTGGTTTTGCTGATGGGGCAATCAGCCTGAACCTGTTCAGGTTTCTCAGAATCCTCATCTTCATCGAGTCCACTCACGTTTAAGCTCTGATCCTGAAGTTTGAACAGAGACTCAGACCTTTGGTCCGACCTGCTGGAATCCACCTCAGATTTCAGATCCTCTTCGATGACCTCTGACCTCGGGCTGCTGACCTCACTCTGAGGCTGGGGGCTGGTTCTCATAGACGGGGTGTGGTCATCGTGCTGGATTTCTGGTGGACTCAGATGCTCGGGGCTCCCAAACACAGGAGTCGGGGTCACGGTGGGCGGGTCGTCCTCTGAAGAGGAAGAAGAAAATGAGGTGAGCAGAAAAACGGCTTCCACAAAACACTGACCTGTGAGATGAGACGTGAGACGTGACGGACGGACGGTTATTTTAAAGGTTAGATCTTTAGGAACGCACCACTGAGAGTCGGGGATTCGGTGTAGATCCTCTCTGACTCGGAATTCGACTCGTGATTCTTTTCCTTGGTGCTGTTCTCGGTTTCCGAGCTGTAAAGAGGCAGCAGAGGGTCAGTCAGAGGTCCTGAGGAGACACACTGGTCAGTGTAAGAACACCTCACTGACCTCTGCAGACTCGGGCTTTTGGTTCTGGACTCGTGCGAGCCCGATGAAGGGGTTTTAATTTGGGGTTTAGCTAAAGTGGACGAGTCTGCCTCCCTCAGTTCAGCTTTGGTCTTCTCAATGATGTTGTTATAGGACTGAAGAGACAGAAGACAGCTTTAGAACGTGCAGCAGTGTGTGTACACGTACATGTGTGTGTGTGTGTGTGTGTGTGTACCTCCAGCTGTTTCAACAGACTAGCCTCCTGAGCTTTCAGTCTCTCTTTGTGTCTCACTTTCTGCTCTTTCTTCAGGCGCTGTGCTTCAGCCTTACGACGCCGAAGCTCCGCCCTCAGAGCCAGGACACGCCCCTCTATGTCGCTCTGATCCGAAGCTGCCTCTGCTTAAGGCATGAGAATTTAATTAGAGGAGGGTTCTGGTGCACGGAGGTGAAGTTGGACCTGGTGAGTCTTACTGACCAGAAGTGGGCGCTGAGGAGTGGAGTTCAGGTCTCCTGGAGCTGCTGTGTGACATCACCTTACTGCTGGAGCTCGGAGCCTGTAACACACACACACACACACACACACACACACACACACACTTTATATGGATCTTTTTTTATGTACAGTGTAGTTAAGATCATGTGATTTTTTGAAAACCTTATACCTCATGATTGTGTGTACTCGCAGTCTCCTGATGTGTGTGTACGCTGGAAACCAAAGACTCATCCTCACTGTGCACATCTACACACACACACACACACACACACACACACACACACACTAAATAAATGCACATTGTGTCTATCGGAGGTAACGGTCATGTCTGTCACTGAACCGTCTCCCTCACCTCGTCCCGTCGATCCCGCCTCCTGTCGGTGGGAGGAGCCGTCTTTGTCCAGGTGATCGGTGTTGTGTTTAAGTTGGACGGGCCCCGCAGGCATTCGACCTTTTATCTGAGGCCCCGCCCCATCTGTGCGACGTAACGCCGCCTCCACCTGCTGACGCCAGTGCATTAAGCGCAGCTCGCGCTGAGTCAGGAATCTTAGACGACAAGACAATAAAAATCAGAACGATAAAACACATGACACAACACCCCCACCTTTCAACCATCACCACGTAAACTCACGCCAGAGGTTCTTAAACTGTGGTACGCAAAGCAGCACAATGTGGTATGCCTGATTATATTTTATAAGCTGCGTTCTGCAACTGGTCCACTAGATGGCAGTATTTTATCATCAAAGAATCTGGAAATATAATCAGTGCTCACTTTAAAAGCTGGACTGGATTCAGTCGCAAAAGTCCAGATTATTAGTGTTTTTGTTTTCAATGAACACATTTATAAATCAAACCTTGTTTTTTATTATAGTTTTTTATTACTTAATTCTGTACTATTGGGCAATTAATAGGATTCAATTTGCCTTGAATGCATGTCTTTGGACTGCGGGAGTAAACTGGAAAACTCAGAGAGAACCTCTTAGGTTCCCAGCGCTGAGAGGGGAACATGTTCGCTCAACAATACCTATTTACCCCAATAAATACCCCATTTACAATAACGCCACACCCCCTCGTACCTTACAGCTTTAATTAAACACCTGATTGATGTTGTTTCTTGATGAAGAACATAGGTGGTACATTTTGGTTTGTTGGGTGGAACTTGGTCTAATATGTTTAAGAACCTCGGCCTCATGCATAAGTGAGAGAACACAAACTTTCAGTGTAGGAAAAAAAAAGGTACAGAAAGGAACATCATAAAGAGAACACAGTGCTGCACATACTGAACGTAGTCTCATTCCACGCACATCAGACATTCTGCTTTAGTGATCTTACAGGGTTCAAAAGTGAGAAGGTTCTGGTTAGAGTTTCAATAAAACCTGAACCCAGGGTTCTGCTGACGTTTCTAACGCTTTCAGAGAGCAGTGAGCTGACGCCGAGGTCAGCTGATGGATCAGACGGTCCAGTTTAATTAAACTGACCGCAGATCAGAGTTATATTAAACTGTAAAGACTGTGGATCCATGCAGAACGTTCACACACACACACACACACACACACCCGAGTGCAGGCCGTACACACAGCATGCTGCACTGTACCTGACCCACTCTGAGGAGACAAAGCACGGAGGTTTAGAGTGGAGTTTAGAGAGACAGACAAGCAGAGACGCCCAGAGCTGGGCTTCAAACACACAGAGGAGACAGCGCAGAGCACAACTACACACACACACACACACACACACACACACACACACACACACACACACACACAGATGGGAAAACGAAAGAGTTTTTTTTAATATACTGATGAGTAAAGTGGAAGAGTGAGTGGGAGAGTGAGGGTGAGAGAGTACCTCTTATCTGCATGGTAATTCATCTTCTTCAGTTTCTTCATAATGCTGCTGGTCTCACTCCCCGACACGGACGGAGGTGAGGGGCTGCGAGACTCCACCTCCAGCTCTGTGAGGGGGGTCAGGTCTTCACTCTCATCGGTCACTGAGGACTTCTGAAAACGGAGCGCACGGCGTGAGAACTGAACATGAAGCGGAATCCTAAAGGCTGACGTTACAGAATCACATGATGGCTGCAGGGTGACGCCGTCATTACATTACATTTACAGTTAGTCCTTTAGCAGATGCTTTTATCCAAATGAGAACATTACAGTCAGAAGTTCTGCAGAAAACCAGCTCCACTGTAAATTCATCAAACCTGATTGATGCTGCGCCCCCCCCTTTTTTATAACAGGTATTTGTTAAAGAGATGCGTCTTCAGTAGTTTCTTAAAGCTGCTCAGTGACTCCGCCTTATGGACAGAGTTGGGAAGATCGTACTATCATGTTGCAGTGGTGATCGCCACGGAGTGAGAATCAGCTCCTCGGTGAGGTGCAACCACCAGGGGGCGAAGTGAACGAGTCAGAGTGTATTTTGAAAAGATAGAGTGAAGGTAGGAGGGGGAAGATCCAGAGATGGTTCTGTAGATCAGAGTCAGTGACCCGCACTGAATGCAGCAGCTACATGTCGTGTTCAACATGTGGAACTGGATTCGTGAGGTTGAATCATGAACGGCACCTGGTTCGTGTCTCCAGCATTCCGGAGTTTCTCTTTGAGTTTCAGAGTTGTGTGCTGAATCCTCTCGATCTCCTCCTGCTGTTTCAGGAGCAGTTTTCTCTCCCGCCGAGCGGCTCGGTTCACCTCCTGCAGCCGCCTGATCTCTGCCTACACACACACACACACACAACGATATTGTCTAATGTTTTTAAAAGGGTGGCATGGTGGATTAGTGGTTTGGCATGTTCTCCTCTCAGCACTAGGGATTCCCGGTTCGAATACCCATCTGGGTGGAGTTTCCATGTTCTCCCCGTGTCCGCGTAGGTTTCCTCCGGGTTCTCCGGTTTCCTCCCACAGTCCAAAAAGATGGATCAAGTCAATTGAGTTCTCCAAATTGCCCCATATAGAGTGTGTCTGTGTGAGTGAGTGTGTGTCCAGCGATAGATTGGCGCCCTGTCCTGGGTGTATCTGCCCAGCGCCCGAAACGTTCTCCCCTGGGTGGGCATGGGGAACCCCACCACGACCCTAATAGAGGATGAAGAGGAAGATAATGGATGGATGAATGTTTTTAAATAAATTAAACACATGATAAAAAGTTAGGAGGGGCGACATGGTGGTTTAGTATTTAGCATGTTCTCCTCTCAGCGCTGGGGATCTGGCCCCCCCCCCCACACTCCAAAAACAGGGACTTATATAGTGTGTTTGTGTGTGTAATTGTGTGCGCAGCGATAGATTGGCGTCCAGTCCTGGGAGTATCTGCCCAGCTGAAACGTTTCCCTCTGGATGGGTGGAGTATACAGAGGAAGATGATGGACGGATGACTGAAAGGCTTTGATGTGACCCGTCTGTGTGTTTTCACAGTGTGATTAATGAAGCCTTCAGAACGGTGGTGAGCTCATCAGGTCTGCGGGGTCGTACCTGCTCCTGCTGCAGCTTCAGCAGAAGTCCTCGCTGTTTCTTGCGGATGGGAGGCATTTTATCATCCTCACCTTTATCACGCAGCCGTCTGCAGGCAGGCAGGCAGACAGACAGAAACCAACGATTAAACACAGAGAGAGAACATGTGTGTTGGTGTGTGTTGCTGATTTGTGAATGTCTCTTTGGGGTTGCAGAAGGTGGCTGTGTGGGTGTGGTTTAAAGGATGTGAGGGACAGAATGAGGGGGAAGTGGGCGAGGTCGCACCTCTTCTGGAGTTCGAGCCAGGCGAGTTCTGTGCGGGTTTTCTCTTTGAGGGCCCGGTGCCGGAGCCGCAGCAGCGAGCCGTGGTGCTGCGAGCGCACCTCCTCCTCCTGCATGTACTGCTTCACCATGGTCATCGTGAACTCTGAGAAACTGTACTGATCTGCTGAGAAACCTGGTGCTGAGCTATCCTGCTGCAACACACACACACACACACACACACTTGTTAACGAATAAGAACACTTCATTAAGACACAATTTAAATGACATGGAACTGATCCTCATGATCTGAACCTTCTTCTGCTTCATCCTTTACTAGGGTTGTGTGTGTGTGTGTGTGTGTGTGTGGGGGGGGGGGGTTTCCCCATGCCCATCTAGGGGAGAACGTTTCGGGTGCTGGGCAGATACACCCAGGACAGGACACCAATCTATCGCTGGACACACACTCACTCACACAGACACACTCTATATGGGGCAATTTGGAGAACTCAATTGACTTGATCCATCTTTTTGGACTGTGGGAGGAAACCGGAGAACCCGGAGGAAACCCACACAGACACGGGGAGAACATATAAACTCCACCCAGATAGGGATTCGAACCAGGAATCCCCAGCGATGAGAGGAGAACATGCTAAACCACTAAGCCACCGTGTCGCCTGATCTGAACCTAAACTAACATAATGCAGGTTAAAAGATTTAAAATGTCTATGAAAAAGTCAAGTTTTGTATTTTTTGTAACCATAAATAATTTAGTGTATATTATGAAGGCTGGGGGTGGAGCTAATGTTAGATATACAGGACTAATTCTAATTATATTAATTGTTAATATGAATTAATGCAGCGGGACCATTTATGAAGTCAGTCATAACCTCAGATACTGTGATTATTATATCTATACCCTGCAGGTGGAACAGAACAGAGGTGTGTGTGTGTGTGTGTGTGTGTGTGTGTGTGAGACCTTGCTGGAGCATCTCTCATGCTGATGTTCTTCGTCAGATTGTCGTTTCCTCTCTACAGACCCTCTCCAGTGAGACTCAGACGGGAGGAGGGAGCGAAACGATTTCTCCAGCTCGTCGTCCGTCACCGACTCGTCGAACCTCTGAGAGTACTCCACAGAAATGCTGTCTGCTGATTGGATGAGAGACAGAGAGGGGTTTGTGCAAAGAAATACACAGAGCTGCTTCACGCGCCGAGGCAACACAATGAGAAAGTGACCTCTGTCTGTGGGGATGGAGTCATCAGCGGCGGTGTGCACCTCCTCCATCACCTCCTCCACCGAGCTGCTCCTGTACACATGACCTCCATCACTCACTCTTACACATTAGAGACAAGAACTCAGGTGTGATCTGACAAATCTCGTGTGTGTGTGTGTGTGTGTGTGTTTACCACCTCGCAGCATGTCTCCTGGACGACTCGGAGGACTCAGCTGTATCTACAGTGTGTGACCTCGGACTCTCTGTACACACGTCGGTCCTGCTGCTGATACACAATTAACAATATTAAAGACAAACACGACTTCTTTTAATAAAAACCAAGGTTAACGGAGTTAATGAAGATCGGACGGAGACAGACCACGCCCCCACCGTCACCGAGGAGATGAAAGAGCTGCTGAATACCTGTCTGTCTGAGGGCTGGGCTGCTTCACAACATTCAGCATCTGAGTGTGAGCTATTTCGGTCATCTGCACACACACACACACACACACACACACACACACAGAATTAAAGAAAACAGAGGCAGAAGGCGAGAACAAGAACATGAGAGAGGGAGATTGAGGTAGTGACCTCTCTGAGGTGTTGAGCAGTTTCTGTTTGCTGGTTGATTATTTTGCTGCTGGACTCCTGAAGCTCCATCAGGGTTTTGTGATGGGATTGAGCCAGACTCTGACACAGTTCTGCATGGGCCTTTCTCACACACACACACACACACTTATTAAATAATGAGTATGATTCAGGTGGCACGGTGGCTTAGTGGTTTAGCATGTTCTCCTCTAAGCACTAAGGATTCCCGGTTCGAATCCCCATCTGGGTGGAGTTTCCATGTCCTCGTGTCCGCATGGGTTTCCTCTGGGTTCTCCGGTTTCCTCCCACAGTCCAAAAACATGGATCAAGTCAATTGAGTTCTCCAAATTGCCCCATATAGAGTGTGTGTCTGTGTGAGTGAGTGTGTGTCCAGTGATAGGTTGACGTCCTGTCCTGGGTGTATCTGCCCAGCGCCCGAAACGTTCTCCCCTGGATGGGCATGGGGACCCCCCCCCCCCGCGACTCTAATAGAGGATAAAGCGGGAGATGGGGGCGTGGTAGCTCAGTGGTTAGGGTGTTGGGTATCAATCTGAAGGTTGGCGGTTCAAATCCCAGGTCCACTGAAGTTACCAGTGTGGGTCCTTGAGCAAGACCCTTAACCCTCATTGCTGCAGGGATGTTGTGATCGACCCTGTGATCGCCTTATAAGTCGCTTTGAATAAAAGCGTCCAATAAATGACCCAATTTAATTTAATTTAATGATGAATGAATGAATGAATGAGCATGATTCAGCTCATTAGCATTAATGAACCTGATTGATCTGTAATTAGAAGGTGACGGATTTTCATCTCAGAGGTTCTACCTGTGCCGCTCTCTCTCTGCTCTCCTGCAGGTGTTTCTGACTCTCCAGAGCTTCCTGTTGCGTTTTCAGCTGCAGCAGCTGCAGTTCCCTCTCCTGCCTCTGCGTCTGCGTCTGCGCAGATCCAACGTCACATTGGAGCTCACCATCAGCACTTCGGCAGAATCCACATAAATTAAATTAAATAGTTCCTTTAGAAGGAAAACATTCTCACTTTGAGGATCTGAGCGAGAGAGACGCTCTCCTGCTGGGCGAGCGAGACGGCTCGGACTCTCTCCATGTCGCTAAGGTGCCTGACCGTTTCCTCCATCGCATCCAGAAAGTTCAGCTCAGCACTCATTCGCTGCTTCAGGACGGCTGGAGCGTAGAGTAACTCTATCACACACACACACGAACATAAATAAAATTGGCATGACATTGTAACTTAACATACATGTTTGGTAATGAGATACCTGTGCTGCAGGGGGCGGAGTCCGCTTCATGGGCAGGGGAACCTTTTGGGACAGGACCAGCTTTCGGGGTGGAGTCTCGGGCAGGTAAGGGACTGCTGGATGAAGAGGAACCTAAGACTTTAGGAGATCCAGCAAGATTTCGGGAAAACGGAGGAACCTGGGACAGCACGCTGTTATAACACACAAAACACATTTTTAATTTGTGTGTGTGTGTGTATAAACCTAACTTTATATATTATAAATAAATAATACACTTAATGAGCACTGACATGACGCACAGATAGCAGCATGTTAAGGTGCATTTAAACTGTATAAAGCATTTTAAACCCTGACCTGTGGGGTGAGTGGACTGTACCGTCCCCTAGTGTGCCATTAGTGTCAGCGCTTTTGAGAGAGCCATGCAGGTCGTCCTTTCCCCCCTCACTTTGCTGTGACTCGGAAACGAAAGAGGACGCACTTCTCTGTCCATCCACAAGAGAGCGCTCTGAACTTTTCTCGGGAGCTAGGAGCACACATGTTGGGGTTTGAAATACATTCTCCAAAAGCATTAAAATAAAATAAAATAATAACAGTTTACTTTTTCTGCTTTTCGCAGAAGAGGGTGAGGACAGCGGGGTGGAGGTGGAGGACAGATGGTGGCTGTTCTCTCGTCTCTCGGCTGAAGCTGAACTTCGTCCATTGCTGTGGACACAGTGAGTATGAGTGGACACTCCAGGACACGAAAACTGCTTTAAATGAATGTGTGATGGAATGATGAATCCTAAACAGGTTTCTGTTTCAAAGTCACCGTAAATAAATATTCCAATCTCACCTGAGAGCGGTTTTCCTGGAAGCTGATTGGCTGCTGCTGTGGGAAACAAAGTCATCCTCATAAGCGGCTCCATTCGGTGAGCTGCGAGAAGACGGAGAGGAACGAAGACCCAGAGATCTCTCCACCTCCAGATCTCTCACTGCACACAAACAGAACATCACAACAGGTGAGAGAGCAGGTGAGAGGGCAGGTGAGAGAGCGCAGACGAGAGAGCGCAGGTGAGATAAAAGGACAGATCAGAACCCAGGTGGGATTGATGTACCATTGTATTTGTGCATATTTTTGGTGAATATGTTGATGACGCTGTTTGGGCTTCCCTTGTTAAGCTCCTCCCATGCTATCTGTGATGTCATTAATGGCCTGTAAGGCGAGTGAAGAGCTGCCTCCTTCTGAAACAGTGTGACCCGACTGTGACCCCGGTCTTTACGGGCCGCGGGGCAATAATCCAGGACTGCCTCCGACTCACTGCCATCGCTCAGCAGTCCCTCGCTGATGGAGCCTCCGCTGGAGTCGGGCTCCGCTTCGCGTTCCTCAAACGAGTGTGACGGGCGTGACTCGGGTCCGACGCCCTCACCCCACCCCTCTTTGGTACAGAAACCGTACAGGTTCCCCACACCCGGCAGGTCCACTTCATCACCGTGCCGTCTCGCACCGGGCTGCTCTCTCTCCGGAGGGCTCAGCGGTTTCGCCCTGCGGGGGTGCTCATCGTCGAGCGGGCGCAACGCGGGGAGGGCGGTCAGATCCCGCCCACCGCCATGACCGATGAGTTTACGGGCTTCTGACTCGATGCGATCGGACAGGGAGGCAGCGCACGCCCGCAGAGCCTCCACACGGTGCAGCCGGCTGGAACCACGGCCCTCGGCTCTGCTCTGCTCTGGAGGCTGCGCGCCGGACGCTGCCACCGCCGACTCCAGAGACAGGAGGTGAGAGAAGAACTGACCGGCCAGGGGGGTGGCTCTGTACACACACACACAGAATGTTATGCAATACCAAAGCACAGGTGACCATGACATCACAGACCCCGCCCGGTTTTACCTGCAGAGCGGTGATGCTGCATGTTCAGAGAGTTCACTGGTAGAGGGACTCAGAGGCTCCAGCTTCTTATTTTCTTTATCTGACTCTCCTGAGGGCTGATACACCGGTCGAGCCTAACACACACACACACACACACACACAGATATTTGAACATACCGTGTGTATGTGTATATATATATATATATATATATATATAAATATATATGTATGTATGTGTGTTTTACCTGTTGCAGTGTGTGCTCCATCAGTATCTTGGTGTAAGTCTCTTGAAAGCGGTTAGTGGGATTAGTGGGCGGAGCTTGCTGCTTTGCTGCACCCTCTTTTTGTTTCCGGTACAACTCTTGCAGTCTTTGACTCCTTCTCTCTTGCGCCTCCCGCTGGCTGCGCCTCTCCTCTGCCTGCTTCCTCTTCCTTTCCTCCTGCTGCTTGACGATATAACGGCGCACCAGATCAGCATCGTAGTGCCGCTTGCGAGGTACCACGCCCTCCGTACTCTCCGGGTGGGGCTTCGAGGGGCTCCGCGCTGCCCTCCTCTTATTGCCTTTGCCTGAGTCCTTGGCTTTGGCTCCTCCCTCCAGCTGCAGGTCATTTAAAATACCACGAATATCTGCTGATAGCAGGTCTATGCTGGAATTAACCTGGCTGCCCTCTGCTGGTCTGGAAGGGAGAGGCTGGCCTGCAGTTTCTTTCCTCCTCTCAGCCCCTCTCGTTCTGGAGGACTGACGAATTAATGCACTGCCCTCTCTGGCTCCCCCTCTGGAGGACGGGCTTACTGCGGTCTTGTCAGTGGTGGATTTTCTGGTACGACGGTTTGCGTCCAGCCGAGGAACAGAACTGGAACGAGCTGCAGAGGAGAGCGACAGCCCGTCAGAAACCGAACAGAACACCAGAACCGTGGGACTGAGATCGAGATCCGGATCACTCACCCGGCCGCCCCTCCCTCTCCTCTGACCGAGCATGAGGTTCCCGTGGTAACGGCCCCAACATCCTCTTCACCAACTTCTGCCCCTCTCGCCATGCCGCCGTGCTGATTGCTGAACAGGATGATGACATCATACACAGAATCCAAAACAAAGGCATGACAGAAGTCATAGGTTTCACAAACAGGTTTATCTAAAAACCCGGCGCAGTTAGAGGGTCAGACCTGGTTTGTGGTCAGGGACAGATGCTGATCTGTGAACCTTCCTCGTGGGTTTGGTTTTCTTTAAATCTTGGTGCTTTCCTTTCTCCACTGGATGAGGCTTCACTCGCTCTGAGAGAAAAATAGAAACTGATGCATATGGATACTGAGATTTATTAAACATGTGTGTGTGTAATTATTATTATTAATTATATGTATTTTTAATTATTAAGTTATTTTATTTTTATTATTAGTTATTTATCCATCTATCTATTTATTTTTAGACTTTTATTAGTATCTTACATTCATGTAAGGGAGTGTGATTTTTATTTTTTTATTTTTTTTGTCTTGGGGATAAAAATAGGGTTAAATCTTTGTTGAAGTTTTTGAAGTTTATTTGGTACTATTTTCTATATTTGTATCATGACTTCTCAATAAAAAAATTATAAAAAAAAAAAAATAAAGTAAAAAGTGTGTGTGTTTGTGTGTGTGTGTACCGGTCTGCTGGTGTGACTGGTCTTTAAGAAGCTGTTGGTTGATTGTGGCCTCAGACTGATTGACCACTCTGTGCTTTTTGACCTCACTGCTGTTAAAACCTGACAGCAGAAACAGAGACTCAGATTTTGGTATCATCTTGTGTTGAAGTGGCACATTGTATTTTATATTAAATGTCACCTTTAAAGTAAATAAACAGTAAACATCCCATTTGAAGGCGGTCATGTCTAAATGAGACGTTCTCAGTTTGTTTGCTCTTACCTTTGTAGATGGGAGCAGGTGGAGCAGGTGCCACTTTGCGTATTGTAGTGAGGTGATGGTGGGCAGCTCCGACGTCCCCGGCCGGGTCCACTCGTGCCACCAGTCTTTCCCGTCCTCCGTCTTTCTGAGTGGCTTCCTCCAGCTGCTCCCTCTGCTTCCTGATCCGCTCCTTCAGCTTCTCCAGCTTCTCGTCCGTCTGACGATGGCGCAGCTTCTCCAGTCGGGCCGAGCCGGGGCTGACCTCCGGACTAAATGTCACCTCTAACCTTTGTAATGTTGGTGGATCGTTGAGGACTCGTATGGTTGTGGCATCCAGCGCAGAGGACCGAGTGCTGTCCACATCCTCCGCGTCGACAGGACGCAAGTCCATCAGGGATGAATCGGAATGACGATGCCGATGTCTGTGAGACAGACAGGTTTCAGTTAATGCTCAAACATTAAAACCATCGGACTAAAGTTGGTGATTCCCACCTGTCAGACGTGTGTGTGTTGTCCTGTGTGCTGGTGCGCAGTGGGCTGCGTGAGCTCTTGTCTGGACTTCCTCGGCTCTGTGAGTGGGACTTAACTGTGAGGTCATCGTCCTTCGTGTTCCGCCTTCCTGCAAAATGCAGACAATAAACCTTAACTAGTTAAAAAGTAAAAAAAAAACTTAAAAACAACAGCATTGTTGTGTATGGTGCACAATTCAGCCACTGGGAGCACTGTGGAGCATGAACGTTAGAGTTGACCAGTGTCTTCCACATATACAGGTCATAGTACCTGGTCCTCATAATTTGAGCAGGAATTGAATAAAATAGCTCGAAATGAAACACACATCTTACATTAAGGAGCAAATTATGCAAAGGGTTCTCGTATCAATTAGAACTTTCTGTTTACTAAATGAATCAAAGCATTAGTCAGTCGTAGTCTGAGGGTTCTGAGGTGAGCGAGAGCAGAACCCTCCAGAGAGACACACTGAGTTCATATAGAAACAACATCAACTCTGAACACAACACACAATCACAAAATATTAAAAATACAGACAGTCTGATGAAGGGTTGGTTTGGAATGGTGTGTGTGTGTGTATTAGTGCTTACCTCTGTGTTTGTTTTTCTCAGTGTTTAGGGGGGTGATGACGACCCCTGAACCGACTGCCGCCTCCAAACGATTCTCAATGTGACGCAGCTACCACACACACAAAGTTTAGTGACATTTACCTATATATAAATCCATCTTTCATCATCCAAACAGACATCCAAGATCATTCATATATATATATATATATATATATATATATATATATATATATATATATATATATATATATATATAAATAAATATAAACGGGTTATACCATGTGACTAGTTCAGTTATGCACCTCTTAATAAAACAGTTCTGAGGGTTGTAACATAAAGCTGTCATGTCTATGTGATGTGCTCAGATCTCTGATGAATATCTGAGACGGAGGATGACATCAATATTTTTATTCAATAATGAATATATATTTAACCCTTTGAATCCCCTACAGGATGTAATTCTAATCATATACAACAGTGTAAACAAAATGAAAGTAAGAATCAGTGAGGATGTGAAAAACTCACAGCTGCTTTACTCTGGTTCAAATTCCTCCATGCAGACGACAACTCTAACACACACACACACACACATTAATATACAAAATAAAATAAGAAAAAAAATTTTTTTAACAGACATTGTGCATGAGCTCACCTGCATGTGAATTCCCAGGTGCAGACCTCTCTCCTCTCGATTGGCTCCTCATCGCCTCCTGCTGCATAAAGAACTCGAGTTCAATTCACGACCACGCACCTCAAAGATTATACATTACACACGTCCACTGAGCTGCTCGACGTTTCTCTGCCAACCGGCAACAAGAAACAAACAGTTGATAAACACGATGACAGGTGTAATAATAACCTAAAAATGTAATAATAACCTGAGGGTGTGGGTTTTCTAAAGGCAGGAAGTTTACTGAATGAACAGTGAGCTCATATTACAGATGTTATACATTCCACACACACCCAGCACATGCACAATACATACACTCACACACAAACACGAGTTAACAAACACTTATATAGAAACAAGTCAAGTATTTATTTACTAGGGTTATAAGTTCCACAATTATTTCCCCCTTTTAAACATTTAAAACAAAGAAAACATTTACAGGTCTTTTATATTGAAACAATTTAATCCTTAATAGAAATCCGTAAACAGTGAGAGCGTTCGTCTGATCTCAGCCGCAGTGTTTCACTGTACCGCCGATCCATCAGTGGGAACATAAAGAGAATTAAAACCTGATGTATGTGTTTGTGCTCACCTTACAAGAGCTGTTTTTAAACATCCATCTTCACCCCGCCGGTCTGCTGCAGGCATCTGAAACACTGCAAAGAACAGAACGGCCTTCAGCAGGTCACCTACCACCGAGCACTACAGCAAACAGAAAGTTCCTTTAAACCAATTTAATCAAAACACTCAGAAAACCATTCCAAGCTCAAACACAAATCAGATTATTAAAATCACAAACCAATTTACATAACAAAAATTAAAAACTGCTATTAAAATAATTTAAGTACAAAGTAAAACAAGTATTAAAATTGACGTTTCACAAAAACTTTGAACTGGGAGAACCCGGAGAAAATCCACACAGACATGGGAAGAACATGCAAACTCCACAGATTTGAATTTGAACCTGGATCTCCAGCACTGAGAGGAGAACATGCCAACCACTAATTCACATGCCACCGCACACGCATTTTAAAATGCTAAAATGATTGCACAGATATAAACGGGATTAAAGAGTGTCTGTAAGTGGTATTAATAAATATACTAACAAACACTCATAGTTTAAAAATAACTTTTAATGTTTATTATTGTATTTTTAATATGTTTATTATTATTATTATTATATTTGTAATATTTTTATTATTATTATTGTATTTTTAATATGTTTATTCTTATTTTTGTATTTTTAATATGTTTATTATTATTATTCTTATTAATATATTTTTAATATGTTTATTATTATTATTGTATTTTTAATAGGTTTTTATAATTATTATTATTGTATTTTTAATAGGTTTTTATTATTATTATATCTTTAATATGTTTATTATTATTATTATTGTATTTTTTATATATTTATTATTATTATTGTATTTTATTATGTTCATTATTATTATACATATTATTATTATATTTATCATCATTATTATTATATTTATTATTATTATTATATTTATTATTATTATTATATTTATTATTATTATTATATTTATTAATAATATTATTATTATTATTATTAATATTATTATTATATTTATTATTATTATTATATTTATTATTATTATTATTATTATATTTATTATATTTATTATTATTATTATTATTATTGTATTTTTTGCTGATTCATTTTAAATGCATCACCTGTTGAACTGTCACTACCAGACCTGCATAACGCGCATGCGTGACAACTGTAAACCGGTGACGCGCATGCGCCGTTGCTGTGGCGTTAACGAAACTAACATAACGACAGAGGATTTTATGAACAACGAGACTTAGAAACTTAGAAACTTAGAAACAGCTTCCTCACGAAACTTTAACATTAAAACAATCAAACAATGAAACATCGAAACCATAATGTCTCTGTGAGGAGACAGAACGCGGACAACTCCGGAGCTGAACCGCTAGCTGTTTGCTAACAGGCTAGCCCGCGTTCCAGCGGCGGCGGACTTTAAACGCTCACTCACCCGAGAGACAGAGCGCGGGCGTCGGCGTGAGCTCCGCAGAGCGGCCCGCTCAGCCACAGAGCCGCCGCGAAGCAAACAGCGCGGAGCCGCCGCGTCAATCAAACAGCGCGGAGGAGCCGCCGCGACGCCGCCATCACACAAACAACTCCTGCAGGAAGTTCCGCTGCTCTCGCGAGAAAACCACCAGTTATCGCGAGAGCGAACCGCAACAGGTTCTCTGAACGTACGCTCCTCAACGTGGCGCACTTTGATCTGCGTGGTTCCAAACATCCATCCGTTCATCCATCTGTTCATCTATTCATCTGTTCATCCATCCATTCATCCTCTACTAGGGGGGCGCATTTTGGGCGCTGCGCAGATACACCCAGCAAATCTATCGCTACACTCACACACACACACACACACACACACTCCATCCATCCATTGTCTTCCGCTTTATCCTATATTAGGGTCGCGGGGGGGGGGGGGCAGGGCGCCAATCTATCACTGGGTACACACTAACTCACACACACACTCTATATGGGGCAATTTGGAGAACTCACTTGACCTTGATCCATGTTTTTGGACTGTGGGAAGAAACCGGAGAACCCACGCAGACACGGGGAGAACATGCAAACTCCACCCAGATGGGGATTCGAACCGGGAACACTCATGAAACATAAAGGAATAAAACTATAGAAACGTTAGCGGTGAAAAACAGTTGTACATCAAAAGAACATGACATTTAAAAAAATATTCATTCAGGGTCATGGGGATGGGGGGGTGTTCCGTTTCGGGTGTTGGGCAGATACCCAGGACAGGACGCCAATCTATCACTTTTGACGTCTGTTGTACTGAATGATGCTGATGTATTTTATGTTCTTTTTTTTGTAAACTGAATGCTGTAAATACTTGTGTGTGTTGTGAATTGTGTCAGTGGACCTGGGATTTGAACCCCCAACCTTCAGATTGATAGTCCAACACCCTAACCACTGAGCTAACCTGCCGCCGGGTTCTGCACTCCTCTCTGTATATTCATCTTCATTCAGCCTTTATCTTCTGTTTAATGGGAGTGCGTTTCGGGACAGGACACCCAGGACAGGGCGCCACTCACAATGACACACTCCATAAGAGGGAACCAGAGGGAACCCACGTGGACATATGGAGAACATGCAAACTCCATCCAGTTCGGGATTCGAACCCGGATCCCCAGCACTGAGAGGAGAACATGCCAAACCCCTGCGCAAAACTTGGGAATACAGAGCCCGCGTTGTAGTTGGCAACGTCCTTTAAAATGAGAGCAGACTCTGCGGCTTTAATGATCTGAACTGTGACATTTGGATGAGTGATTAATCAAAACGAGATGAATTAATCATGCGAACTGTGATTGGCTTAATAAACATCGTGACGTTAATAATTCAGCGCGCATGATTGACTTTAATAATTGATACGGGCTCGGTGTCGCCCGCTGCTGGAGAGAGCATGACGGGGCGGGTGGGAGTGCGGAGACGCGCGTCCGCCGGGAACTTGCGCTCTGGATCAGATCGGATCGGATCTCCGCTGTGGAGCAGCAGACTGATCAGACTGAGGGTTCGATCCTGCGTCAGGTCCGCAGCGCACGCGGATGGATGTATTACGCGGAGCGCAGCGCGCCGCATGACGGACGGACGGACACGCGACGCGGCGGGGCTCAGCAGGTACACAGAGGAACTCGGGGTTTCGGCGTGTGTGTGTGTGTGTGTGTGTGTGTGTAGCCTTCTGCATCCACTTTACGCAGATCCACATCTCAGCGGGGTGATGGTGGTGAGACGCCGCGGTTCGAACCTCAGCTGCTCTGTGAGTGAGTCCGTCGTGATGCACCGACCTGTTTGAGTTGCAAATATTGGAACATAGAAACCGGCTGAATATCAGAGTGCTGAGTGTGTGTGGTGTGTGTTATTACAGAAAGCTGAGTGTGTGTGGTGTGTGTTATTACAGAAAGCTGAGTGTGTGTGGTGTGTGTTATTACAGAAAGCTGAGTGTGTGTGGTGTGTGTTATTACAGAAAGCTGAGTGTGTGTGGTGTGTGTTATTACAGAAAGCTGAGTGTGTGTGGTGTGTGTTATTACAGAGTATGGGGTGTGTCTGTATTCTTTTGGTTTAAATGAAGTTTTTTTAAATCTTGTGTTGTGTATTTCTTTTTCTTTGTGTATTTTTTTGTGTATTTCTTTTTCTTTGTGTATTTTTTGTGTATTTCTTTTTCTTTGTGTATTTCTTTTTCTTTGTGTATTTTTTTGTGTATTTCTTTTTCTTTGTGTATTT
>JAFMOD010000174.1:110319-124228 GCA_019802435.1 Corydoras maculifer
AGAGAGAGAGTGAGAGAGTGAGAGAGAGAGAGAGGTTCCTTCATTATGAAGATCATGAAAAGTAAAGTGTGTCTGAATTCGCCTCAGCATCACTAATTGGAGAGCGGGGCAGGAAGTGAGGGGGGGGGCAGGAGGAGGTGGGCGTCCTGATGTCAGGGTTAATGGGGAGCAGATGTGTGTTCAGGTGTGTTCACACACACACACACACACACACACACACACACACACACACACACACACACACTGCGGTGCTGATTCCCAGCTGAGGTCCTTCTGTCCTGCAGCTTCAGCCACTCAACTTACATCAACCAATCAGACGTGACCTCACAGCTTCACCAGCTTTAGGAACGGTGGACCTTCCACTTTAACACTGTGTCAGTGTGGGTTTCCTCCGGGTTCTCTCACAGTCCAAAAACATGGATCAAGGTGAATTGAATTTTCCAAATTGCCCCATATAGGTTGTGTGTGTGTGTGTGTGTGTGTGTGAGTGAGTGTGTGTTCAGTGACAGATTGGTGTCCTGTCCTGGGTGTATCTGCTCAGCGCCCGAAACGTTGTCCTCTGGATGGACATAGAGAACTTCCCCCCCCGCGACCCTGATAGAGGATAAAGCGGAAGATGATGGATGGATGAAGGTGTTTAGTTTGATGAGCGTGTGGACGAGCATCATGTGGAATCAGATCACAGGGTTTCTGATGTTGATCTGATGTTGATCAGATGTTGATCAGATGTTGATCAGATGTTGATCAGATTTTGATCAGATGTTGATCAGATTTTGATCAGATGTGTATCAGATGTTGATCAGATGTTGATCAGATGTTGATCAGATGTTGATGTATTGGTGTGTGTTTGTGTTATGTGACTCCGGTACGAGTCGGCTCTTTTCTCAGAAATGATCTGGGATCCGGCTCTGTAACCTGACCTCCAGCTGTTCCTCGCGTCTCCTCGCCGTCATTAATGCCGCGGGTTTAAACTGGAGGAACGTCAGGCCATTAGCTCCTTCCGTGGCTTTGCATCATCCAATCCTCAGAAGTCAGCGGGGTTCTGATTCTGATAAAGCCATTTGCAAACTGTCGTGAATCTCGTGCCTGGTTTTCAGCTTTTACTCCCTTTTTTTTGGGATTGAAAGCACAGAACGTTCCAGTTTGACTCTTTACGTCAAAATTAAAGCACATAATGGACTTAATGATGGAGAGGCCTCGACGTCACCTCACAGGGTCCCGGAGCCTTCAGTCTGAATGTGAACATGTGATCCTGTTAACACCTTTAATCTGGATCATTACACACCGTGTGTGTGTTACAGTCCAAAAACAGAGAGAGAGAGAGAGAGAGAGAGAGAGCGTGATGAGCGAGTGACAGAATAAACCAAATCTGAGATGAAACGAGAGACCGAGGACCCGCGAGCAGACTGAAGGTAAACAGAACGGCGTGTCTGAAGTCGGTGTTCCAATGCGGAGCCGAGCTTCACATTCACATTGTTTTACTCGCCCGCTCGTTTTCATCTGCAGTCCATCAGACTCGACTTCACGCTCACCGCAGACAAACCAGCTGCTCAGGGAGGTGCGCGGGTTCGGGGGGGGGGGGTCACCGTCTTGATGATTATGAGGTGTGTCTGTGGTTGATGCTGACGAGGTCTGAGGGCAGATCAGGGTGTGCTGCTGATTTGATGCTGCAACAGAAATCTGATATGAGGTTTGTACAGAGCAGAGAACCCCCCCCCCACCCCCCCCATGAGAAGAGACGAGGAGTTCCTTTATTTCCATCTGTAGTCCTGAGGTCCATTTCGTGATTGCTTTAATGAAAGAGAACTCTGTTAACGAGAGTCTGAGTGTAATTAGATTTGTGCGTCTGATGGAGAACCGGATCAAAGCGATCCGCAGAACCCCCGGACTCCGGGATCGATCCATCGGGACGCCGGCGGCCGGCCCGTCCGTCCGTGGGCGGGAGCTCCGGGCTGTCGGGTTGGAACGGTGGCTTTTTATCAGAGTGTGTGGCTCGGCTCGGGGGCTTTATGAGCGCATTATTTACACCGCGCTTAATTAATTACTCCGGCAGACCAAACGGGGACCTGTTAGAGTCTGTGATTCAGAAAGCTCTCGGTTCCAAACGCAGCCGGCACAGGGTGTGAGGAACGGCGCCGCAGCCGGACGCAGATCAACCTCAGAGGGAACGCTCCGAAATCTGGATCAATGACACCATCAACTCTTATTTACAACAACAACTAAAATAAGTATTTAATAAAGTGTGGATGTCAGGATGGGTCACACGGCTCTGACACTGACGCCATCTTAATCCTGTTCCTTTACAGCGTGATGCTGGCATGTTGGCGCCATGTTGAATGTTGGCACATGTTTTGGCACCCTCACCCGGAGCAGTAGTGGTGGGTATTTGACTTCTATTCACATCTACAGATTATTTTCGGAGCGTTCGGCTGACGTGGATTCCCGTTTCTTCGCGAACAGAGCGATGCTGAGAGACTGGCACCATGCTGGAAGTTGGCAACTCCCTGGCGGTGCCAGCTCACTTCCAGGAGGCAGATAATTGGCACAAGCACCGGGGGGCGCTGCTGGACCCCCTGTTGCCTCAAAGTGCCAGCTTCGATGCCCTCTGCGTGCCCAATGAGGGGGTGTCGGGGGAGGTGGCGGTCAGCCCGGGGTTGTTCACTCGGAGGAGAGGAGGACTCATCGAGCAGAGAGACATCGTTAAAGCTCATCAAGCCCACAAGATGCAGAGCACTCCACAGGCACGGCGTAAAGAGTGGGAGTGAGTGTTACACACACACACACACACACACACACACACACACACACACTCACACACACTCACACACTCACACACACACGCTAAACGGCTGTGTTTAAGTCTTTAATGATCTGATAATGACTGTAATTCCTTTATCGACTTCCCTTTCTGATCTTTATAAATCCATCTGCTCTCTCTCTCACACACTATTCTCTTCTTCTTACACACGCACGCACACACACACACACACGCGCACACACACACACACACACACACTATTTAATTATTCTACAATACCACTTCACCCATCTCACCTGCTTGTTCGTGGTGTGAGCTCAGCTGTGTTTTCTGTATTTGGTCCTATCCCGTCTGTTCTTGTTCTTGGATCAGTGAAGGCTCTTTCTGAACTGATGGATGTTTGGCCGGTCAGCATTGATCAAAGGCTCGAGACTGCTTCAGGATCAGCAGTGTGTTAGAACTGAGCTGTAAATCAGGAACATGGAGTTTTAATAATGAGTTTCAGACTCATAATCACATTCTTATAATAATAATAATAATAATAATTATTATTATTATTATTATTATTATTATTATTATTATTATTATTATTAGTATATCACATTATTATAAATATTATATTACATTATTATTATTATCATTATGATTATCATTATATCACATTATTATTATTATAAGCACATTACTATTATTATTATTATTATTATTATTATTATTATTATTATTATTATTATTATTGTATCACATTATTAATTATATATCACATAATTATTATTATCATTATTATTATATCAAATTATTATTTATTATTTATTTATTATTCTGACCTGTTTGATCAGACCAATGGAACATGTGTGTGTGTGTGTGTGTGTGTGTGTGTGTGTGTGTGTGTGTGTGTGTGTGTGTGTGTGTGATCTGCTGTAGCTGGATGTAGTGATGTAGTGTTCTGGTCTGATGCCCAGAGGAAATCAGCGCTGCTGCAGTGGAGCTTTTAGATAAATGAGCTGAATTAAATACGGGGTGTGAAACCGATGAGATGTGAGTTTACACCAAAAGACCCAACACACACTGAGTCAAAGAGTCAAAGAGTCAGAGTGAGTCAGAGTCAAACAGAGTCATCAGAGACTGACACGTTCAGTTTAAAGAGATTCTTCTGAGTGTTTCGCAGTTTAATTCTAATCCAAAGTAAAATTCCCTCTTTAATAATTAATGATGTGAATTCTGCTCGTTTTCATTCACCAGTTTATTTTCGGACTCTAATGACTCTAATGACTCTAACGACTCTAACGACTCTAATGTCTCGATAGGAATTTAAAAAAAGAGGATCTTTTCATATTTTCCATAACTTAAAGATAAATAAGAGAGATAGGTTTTCATCTTTCGCTGCTTCCTTCAAAGCAGACACATGGAGAACATGCCAACATCATGCTAATAACGTGCAGTGATGTTCCTGTGACTCACACCTCACGCAGCGAGCTGAAGATCAGACCAAAAACTGAAAGTGAGGTTTCTCGTTCCATGATGGAACCGCGAGCAAGAGCCTCGTTCTTATTTCATTAATTAAGGTCTGATTCTCAGTCTCATTTTAAACGCCGTGTGTCGCTGAGGAGGCAACAATGTTCTGAGGTGAAGCTACAACCTCCCTGATCTTCTGAGAGTCTCCATCAAAGGTTCTGACCTCCGATGAGGAGAGCGAGCGAGAGAAAGCAAGAGAGAAAAGACAGAGAGAGAGAGACAGAGAGAGAGACACAGAGAGAGAGACAGAGAGAGAGAGACAGAGAGAGAGACAGAGAGAGAGAGACAGAGAGAGAGAGACAGAGAGAGAGACAGAGAGAGAGAGACAGAGAGAGAGACAGAGAGAGAGAGACAGAGAGAGAGAGAGAGAGACACAGAGAGAGAGAGAGGATTAACATAAACACATTTATTTCTGTCACTCATTCAGCTTTAATCACCGAATAAAACAATTAATAAAGAACAAAAGAACCTTCAATAATGACCTCCAGCTTTCTCTCTCTCTCTCTGTCTCTCTCTCTTTCTCTCTATCGCTCTCTCTCTCTCTCTGTTTCTCTCTCTCTCCCTCTCTATCCCTCTCTCTCTTTCTCTCTATCGCTCTCTCTCTCTCTCTGTTTCTCTCTCTCTCCCTCTCTATCCCTCTCTATCTTTCTCTCTCTCTCTCTCTCTCTCTCTCTCTCTCTGTATAAACTGTCAGCAGTGATGTATTTCTGAAAGGACATTGTTGCTGCCCGTTTTGTTAAATTAATTCTCGTTAATTTGATGTTAATAAAAGAAACAGGAGCTTTAATGATGGTCCAGTCAAACCATTATCATCCTCTCTAAGCCTCGTTATCTTTTAAGTGGTCCAGGTCATCACCATCGCCATGGAAACCACATCTACTGCCTGCTCAAATTTTCATACAGATGAAATGTTGTTGGTGACGGTCAGGATCAGGGAGCCTTGGATTTTTAAAGCTCCTCTTTCATTAAACAGCTAAAAAAAAACCCGTCGTGCAGCTGAGTTCAGACCTGAAGCTCCGCTCCGTCGGCCTGAGGGGGGCGCCGTCCTTTAGCTGTACAGCTGATGCCCTGAGCACAAAGGAGGTTCCTTTAAACTGAGAACCTAACGACGTTATTACTGAGGAACCCGACTGTGAATCTGATTCACTGAACGCTCAGAGAAGTTCAATCAGCCGGAGAACAAAGTTAGAACGAGCTTTTAATTATAAAATCTAATTATAATAAAAGCAGAAATACAAACAAGGCTCAGCTGGACTTTGAAGGTCCATTTGGAACAGACTCGACGCCGATGAAGCTCTTCAGTAGATGTGATGTTAATGGCACTAAATTAATTAATAATCATTCAGAGGATTGTATTCCAGCATAAAACGTTACATTAACATTTTAATCCCTCGTCCGATCTGCTGTCTGATCCCGGATGCAGTGATGTGAAGTCAGTGCATTGGAATTAGAATCTTAATGACCTTTAGTGTCCTCGTCTCTCAGAGCTTGGTGTCCTGACTCATCCTGAGACTCTGGCTCTCTCTCAGAGGACTTTTTTTAGTGTTTAATTGGTTTTTTGGAATCACACCTCAGTCCCTCTGGGTTTCTTTTGCATGTGGAGGCATGAACAGCATCGAAGCTTCAGATAACGTCCAAAATACCCTCCTCTGTTCATACAGGACGTCTCATTTACAGCTCTTAAACGCCTTATAAAGTTTTTATTATCTAATCTAATCTAATATCACCTCTCTCTCTCACACACTCTATTATGATCAGCTGCATTTCCTTTAAACAACATTATTATACTTCTAATAAAGTTTTAGAAGATAAAGAACAAAAACTGTGAAGCAACAAATGACGTCCCGTCTCTGCTTCTACATCCACAAGGTGGAGCAGTGAGGTGGATGTCACTGCAGTACAGAGTATCATCCACCACCCTAATTACACCTGCTCTGCTGGAGAACAGAGACTAACAGAGTAAAGGGAACTAACAGAGTGTAGAGGAGCAGATGGACTACAGAATGGAACTGTAGAACTACAAACCCCATCTGTGTGATCTGAGAAGTTTATACAATAAATTGTGTGTGTGTGTGTGTGTGTGTGTGTGTGTGTGTGTGTATGTGAGCTTTTAAATATGGTGTTTATTTTGTGCAGCTGATGTCTCTGCTGCTGACAGAATGATGAAGGTCATGTTTTTATTCTCAGATGAAAAGCGTCCTCTGCGTCTCAGTAAACTGAGAGCTTCTCGGAGCTTCGGCTTCGTCAGGTTCTCATGGCGGGAACCTTCATGACACACACCGTTTGGTTTAATGGTAAAACCCAAAATAGCTGCTCTATAAAGGCTTAATACCCACAATGCAACTTTGGGATTGCAGCACCTACACTGACGAGAGAGAGAGAGCTGTTAGAAACACTCGGCTCTTGGTCATCAGCGTCCTCTGCCGAGCAGATTCTGTAACTGAATTAAAACATTCACCTTGTAATGAAAGCGAATGCAAATTAAAGGTTATGTTTTGAATCTGAGGAGATCTGAGGGGATCTGAGGGGATCTCATTTCAAAGTCCACACAACAACATGGTCCTCGGTTCGATCCCTGACCCGGATCAGGAAGGTTTGTAAAAAAAAAAAAAAAGCAAACTGGACAAATAAATATTGAGACTTCATTCAGCACAAATTCACAGAAACAGATTAAAACAAAAGAAGATCCTGATGATCTTAAAAACTACAGAACAGAACCCTGTTGACCGCCTTTTGGTCGGTCCATTCTTTATGGACTATCCCATCACACAGCAGCTCACTACACTGTGAGTCTGAACCCCATCTTAGAAAAGTGATGGAGACTTTCATCAAGATGTATCTGAGGACCTCCAGTATGTAGATTAAGCTGTCAGTGGTGGTAGTTGGTGTGTGTGTGTGTGTGTGTGTGTGTGTGTAAATGGTGAACTCCAGTTTCTGCTTCTTTAATTATTAAAATGTTAGATTTATTGGCTCTGCAGGCGAGTTGGTGAAATGACACACATTATTTTACTTGACGGAAATCTTTAGTTATTTTTCACACACACACACACACACACACACACACACACACACACACACACACACACACACACACACACACACACACACACACACACACACGTATTTCTGACCTTTTTTAAACCTTTAAGCCGCCCTTATGAGCAGTCTGAAGGTGAGCAGTCTGAAGGTGAGCAGGTGAATGCTTTAACAGGAATTCTGGGAAATCTGCTGAGTGGGCAGGTGTGTCAAAACTGTGCTGTATTTTTTATTTCTGTTTGGAGTTTCGTCAGAATCGAATCAGTCAGCGATGCTCAAAGGTTTACATGCAACCCTCTAACGCCCACAATATCATCATAATTATAATCATGATTCAGATATAAAAATCTGAAATCTACAAACTTTAAATTTGTTGTTTTTACTTTATTAAAAATCTGTTTAAAATGTTGTTTTTTTTTAATAGAAAATAAACCGTAGCCGCAAGCCAATTAACAATAACACGAGATCTGCGGAGATGGAAACGTCACGTGACACGGCGTGGCGTTTGTGTATTTGCATAGTTTATCCACTAGATGGAGCCAAATACTACATTCCCTCAGAGGAGATTCTCTTGCGCGTTATATTCTATTTATATGCACACACACACACACACAAACACACACACACACACACACACACACACACACACACACACACACACACACACACACACACACACACAGAGGTTCTTTCCTAAATGTGAACTGTGGAACTGCCACCCTCTCTGTTAATATTATGTATTAATATATTATTATATTATTATGTGTTCTGAATCCGGCGGTCAGTTTACTTTTGACTGACAGGTTTCTTTGGTTTGTGTTTGAAATATTAATTTTTAAATCCTAATTCACGGAGTCTTACAGAAGGTAACACATTTATATTGCAAAATGAGATATCACTAAATCTATTAAATCTAAATAAAATACCATCAACTGAACTTTGACGTTCAATTTCATTTTCTTTTTCTTAATTACATGCAGAGCTACGTTTAATCTTAACAATCAACTTTGATCTCATCTGGTATAAACTACTGTAGAATAGAAAAAGCCTTCAAAAGATTTCACTGCGTTGAAATCTTCACCTGATTCAGTGATGTCCACGTGTCCACGTGTCTTTTACACAGAGTTTCTTTGAAGTGGGTTAATTTAAGAAACTTCTGCATCTGTAAGCCATGTAATTGAAGCATGAGTACAAACATAATCAATTATATGAGAGTCCTTTGGGGGTCATTGTGGGATGCTTTTATCTCCGTAGTGACAGGGATGCGGGAGGATCAGCCTGTTGCTAGGCGACGCAGGCGTATGAAGGAGCCGGTGTAATGATGCTGCAGTGGGTCTCTTGGTTGAGCTTTATTTAGACACAATGTGTTTTAGAGTGAGGGATTTATTTGGATGTTTCTGAACTGATGGTAAGGTGTTATGACACGGTTTATTGGCGTGTAAACATCTTTAAATGGAGAGTTACACAACGGCACAAACTTTTCCCTTCATCTGATAAAGTTCGGCAAGCGTGCGTGGGCATGTAAAGATTGTCGGCGGCGTCGAATCGAACCCATGGTCGCTGGTTTCTCCTGCTGCCTTTACTGCAGAGATTCAGAGTGTTATATAACAGGATTCTCCAAAAAAATTGGCAGTAATTGTTTACATTCACCCTGTAATTACATAAGTCATTTCTGTTCTCAGAAGGAAACGTGTGTGTGTGTGTATGTGTGTGTGTGTGTGTTGGTTAGCAAATGACTCGCATTCCTCAGATGTTTGTGATGAGGAACAAAGAGGGGGAATAACGAAAGAAAAGATATTTAAGACCAAACGGCATCAGGGAGCAAGAAACCAGCGAGAATAAAGAAAAGGTGAAGAACTAATTGAACATGCAGCCGTTTCCTCAGCGACTTACTGCTGGAGGATTTGGTGGTTGCTATGGTGTTGTGTGGTGGTTGCTATGGTGTTGTTCGGTGGTTGCTATGGTGTTGTTCGGTGGTTGCTATGGTGTTGTGTGGTGGTTGCTATGGTGTTGTGTGGTGGTTGCTATGGTGTTGTGTGGTGGTTGCTATGGTGTTGTTTGGTGGTTGCTATGGTGTTGTGTGGTGGTTGCTATGGTGTTGTTTGGTGGTTGCTATGGTGTTGTTTGATGGTCGCCTTGTTGTCTCATGCAGTTGTTAGTGAGATGGTACCGTGGGATTATTTAATGTGCCAGATTATCACAGTTCTGCAGATTAGATCAGTTTGTCCTGTGGAGTTCCTCTCCCTCAAACTTCTGAAGTAATAAATCCTGCTGTGAGAGGAGAATCTAAAGCTTTGTGTTTTAATATATTAATTACGTTGAAGTTATTAACGTCCCAAACAGGAAGTCTGAAAAACAGAGTAAAGTAATGAAGCTGATGATTCAGGACCTGAAGGAAGGGAGGTGGGTGTGTTTCTGAACTGAAGCTAAACATCCGCACCATCAACAAAGCAGGGATTTGGGGCTGTGCCGTCACCATGGATACCACCTTCTCATGACAGGGACTGCCCCCCCTCCACTCCCGTGTTTGTGTGTGAAGCTTGAGTTCACTTTAAATTTGATTTAATTTAAGACTATAATCATGACGTTGCTTTACCTTTCACTCTCTCTCTCTCTCTCTCTCTCTCTCTCAGTCAGAAACACACTGTGATACTTATACAGACTTTTAGATCTCCTCTTGTCCTCTCGTGTCCTTGCTCTGGTGCTTTCACACTGAGTGTTAAACGTTGTTGATGAACCGTCTCCGTGGAGACGCCCTTGTGCAGATGTTGTTGCAGGTGGAACGAACGTAGTTTTCGGCAGAGTGACTGAATACAAACAGGTCGTGGTTACCGTAGCCCATCTCCAACCACGTGACCATAACAAGCAACTCAGGGCAGGTTGTTTTGTCGCTGTGGTTTGGTGCTGCTGCTGGTGATGATGATGATGATGATGATGATGATCGGAAACGGGAGGAGTCCCCGATCCTCCGCCCAAATATCAGCAACGTGACCTTTGGAACGGTGTCGCCATGGTTACCCGGCGTGCAGGACCCGGATGCTGCGCGTCTCGACCCTCAGCTACGGAGTTCAGCACGGCATCCGCGCGAGGAGCACGGCGCAAAGGCGCGCGGCGCTCGGGAGAGCCGGAGACATGGAGACGCGCAAAGGCGCGCGGACTGGACCTCTGAGTTCTTCCTGTCTGTGTCTCTGAGTCCTGTGTGGCTGTCTCTCAAAGTTCTCGGTGTCTGTGTCTCTGAGTCCCCTGTGTCTGTGTCTCAGAGTTCTCCGTGTCTCTGAGTCCTCCGTGTCTCTGAGTCCTCCGTGTCTGTGTCTCTGAGTCCTCCGTGTCTGTGTCTCTGAGTTCTCCGTGTCTGCCTCTGGGTCACGCCGTCGCGGATGGAGGCGCGTTTCCGGCGGACCGTTTAATCCGTCCTCCGCAGCTCCGCTCACCTCCATCTTTCCGCTCCGGCAGAATGGCCCGGTTCGGGGACACGGTGCCGGCGGCGCACGGGGTTCTGGATGGCGGTTCGGAGCGCAGTCGGACCCGGGACCCTCCCTCGTCCTCGGCTGGTGGAGTGTCCCCCGCCTTCAAGCAGACCAAAGCGCAGCGCGCGCGCACCATGGCTCTGTACAACCCCATCCCGGTTCGGCAGAACTGCTTCACCCAGAACCGCGCGCTCTTCATCTTTGGAGAGGACAACGCCGTGCGCAAGTACGCCAAGAAGATCATCGAGTGGCCATATCCTTTCCTCTGTCCCCTCCCGGCAATAAACTGGTAACACCAACACCAACACCAACATCCACTGGTAACTTTAGTAAAATGCACCACGTGATGCGCAGCAGTCTAAAAAGCGATGCATATATATTCTAAATATATTAATATGTGTGTGGGCAATTAAATCTGTGCGTTTGTAATTCAGTGTCTTTCTTAGGTCTGGACTGAGGGTCTTGAGGTTTTCCTTTTGGACAAATTGACATTTTGTTGAAATGGAGAAAATATAGCAGCAGCAGTTCCCACTCTCTGTGACATCAACAGGTCCTTATACTGCCCTCTCTAAATTACTCCTAGGGGTCAAGTGTGTGATGCTCTGTGATATAAGAGCCTACTGAGATCCTCGACCTTTAAAGGGTTTTTTCAGGATGTTATAGTGGAACCAGTATGAGAGAGAAAGATGTAATAAATCTGTTAAAGTAAACTTTATTTACTTTAATTTTTACTCTAATACTTTAATCATTTTCATTTACATTTAAAGAAGACAATAAGGCTTTTGGTGTCTGTTCTCTTTTCTTTACTTTAATAAGAGATTAGAGAACAAGGTTTTTTTCTAATTAATTTGTATTTAATTTTTTCTCATTTACATCTTTGCTTGCTCTTTGGAAGTTCTGATCATTAAGGATTAATTTACCGACTAAAGGTTTTGGATCGAAACAGAACAATTAATGATTGATTCATTTTTATTTCTCTTTATAGGATTGCAGAGCGTTAAAAACATTAACTTAACGTTACTTTTAAAGGATTATGTTAAAGTTGTAAACGACTGAGAGGAGAGTTCAGAGAGGAAAATAAATTCAGCTGACGTCATGAAAATTTTATGGTGTTTTTTGCTGAATGGACCAAGAGCTAATTAATCACATCCGCCGGATGTTTGCACACGTGATCAATAACAGTTATCAGTTCTGTTGGAATGGTGCTGCTGTAATAACACAGTTCTTTCAGAGATCAATCAAAGAATTCGGATTCGGGTTCGGGAGCGGTCACGTGGTGCCTGTTGCTGTCCGCGGTGCTGAAACTCTGGGCCGCTGTTTTTAAAGCATCATAAGGTTCTGCTGACAGACATATCAATAATCAGACTGGAACTCATACTTATAGACTGTCATAAAGCTCAGGAGCAAACCAAAACAACCTTCCACAAAGTTCTGACTCAGTAATTAAGAAGGTTGCACTGCTGTCCCTGCAGGGTGTGAGTTTAGTGTTCTGTCGAAATTAAACTCTAATAAACACTGATATACAGTTATGTGCAGTTCATTTATATATTTAAACTGGTCCATGGCGTCTGACATGCCATATCATTATTTCTTGTACAGTGCAGTCTCTGGAATAAATTATTTTATTTAATGAGCAAAACCAGCAGGTACTTTTAATATGAGCTGAAACTGATATTTGTTTCTTTGAGGATGTTTGACCTCAGTATATTCAACTTTTACAATAATTTAGTCATTTCAACTCACCGATCAGTAATATATTATTATATTATTATATCCTTATTATATTATTATATTATTATTATAATATTTTATTATTATATCAGTATTATATTATTATATTATTAAAGCAGTATTATATTATTATATTAATGAAGCAGTATTATATTATTATATCAGTATTATATTATTATATTATTATATTATTAAAGCAGTATTATATTATTATATTAATGAAGCAGTATTATATTATTATATTAATAAAGCAGTATTATATTATTATATTATTATAGCAGTATTATATTATTATATTATTATATTAATAAAGCAGTATTATATTATTATATTATTATAGCAGTATTATATTATTATATTAATGAAGCAGTATTATATTATTATATCAGTATTATATTATTATATTATTATATTATTAAAGCAGTATTATATTATTATATTAATGAAGCAGTATTATATTATTATATTAATGAAGCAGTATTATATTATTATATTATTATAGCAGTATTATATTATTATATTATTATATTAATAAAGCAGTATTATATTATTATATTATTATAGCAGTATTATATTATTATATTATTATATTAATAAAGCAGTATTATATTATTATATTATTATAGCAGTATTATATTATTATATTAATGAAGCAGTATTATATTATTATATCAGTATTATATTATTATATTACTATAGCAGTATTCTCCATCACTTGGCTGCACCTCGTCACAGATATTTTTCCATGTTGTTTTTTTTTTTCTTTTCTGTTAAAATCAGAATCAAAGTCATTAAATACAGAGTGGTATTATTTTCAGTAACTGTAGATGAGTCTGCACAGCTGCTGGAACAGTTTATGATGGTGGATCTGTGGGTTCTGACCCTGTGGGTTCTGTTCTGTGGGCGGGATTAATTAATAATGAATTAGTTTTGTAATTTGACTGATGTAGGTTAAACTCCAGCTGGGTGATGTTGCATCTTGCATTTAAAGCGGGTTCATGAATAAACACAGATGTTTCACAGACTTCATCTGCATTTAACACCAACCTAATTTTAGTTCAGTGATTTTCTCGCGATGGCAGCAGCTGTGAAACCCAGAGACTTACAGTCAGACGTTAAAGACAGCTGCCCCTCATGTGGGCAGCATCATCAGGAAGGGCAGAAGATAATTGAGGTTCTTGCTGACAGTCACATGATGGTCCTTTGACTGGCCATTTAAAAAAATATCTTCTTAGGAACTTTTTTTATTGTTGGTATCATCTGAACGGGTGGCACGGTGGCTTAGTGGTTGGCACGTTCACCTCTCAGCAATAGGGATTACACCATGTGACCTGTAATTCTTATTTCACGTTAGGAAAACTAAAGCTTCTTCAAACCCTGCTCTGTTCCATTGAGAATGATT
>JAFMOD010000174.1:138652-149288 GCA_019802435.1 Corydoras maculifer
CTGGTTCCACGTTGGACAGTGAGGTTTTTCCCAGTGAGGTTCTTTCTGTAACTGGAGGTTTCCGTCAGTGTGGATCAGACTCAGTTCCTCAGGCTGTAGGTTGTTAGATTAGACGTAATTGGACGTCTGTGAAGTCATGTCCTGTATAAAGCAGAACCCGGTTCTTACACCTGACCTCAGACGCGTCTAAGACGTTCACACTGTTCCACGGTGCTAAAGCTGCCATTCTCAGGGGGCAACCTTTATTAGCACCTCTGTTAAAATGTAAAACGTGTGTGTGTGTGTGTGTGTGTGTGTGTGTGTGTGCAGTATTCTGGCCACCGCAGAAGCTCATATGAACATTCCAGTGGATCTGAGGACATTAAGAGCTGTTCGAGTTCTGCGTCCCCTCAAACTGGTGTCAGGAATTCCCAGTAAGTGTTACCTGTGTGTGTGTGTGTGTGTGTGTGTGTGTGTGTGTGTGTTGGTCAGCAGAGACCTCATATTGTATTCCATTAAAATGGTGTGTGTGTGTGTGTGTGTGTGTGTGTGTAATAAGGTCTGCAGATCGTTCTGAAGTCCATAATGAAGGCCATGGTTCCTCTGCTGCAGATCGGCTTGTTGTTATTTTTTGCAATCCTCATGTTCGCCATCATCGGCCTTGAGTTCTACAGCGGACGTTTACACAGCACCTGCGTTCCTGATCTGAACATACAGGGTAACACACACACACACACACACACACACACACACACACACACACACACACACACACACACACACACACACACACACACACTCTAGGAGAACAGGGGGAGTGAATTTTGGAACTGATTGCAAGGCTTGGTGTAAAAGGTTGCTGTTCTCTGGTATTTGAAGGTTCTGCTGTTCTGTTGTAGAGAACGAGACGGTGGCGGGTTGGGAGGCGGAGTTTCCATGTGGAGTCAGACAGTGTCCTTATAAATACTCCTGTAATGACTCATGGATCGGACCGAACGACGGCATCACGCAGTTCGATAACATCCTGTTCGCCGTGCTGACGGTGTTCCAGTGCATCACCATGGAGGGCTGGACCACCGTGCTCTACAACGTGAGAGCGACCCAACCGCAGGACACGCCACCCAGTCATCCAAACCCCTGATTAATCTGTGTGTGTGTGTGTGTGTGTGTGTGTGTGAGTAGGCCAATGATGCATTGGGTCCCACGTGGAACTGGTTGTACTTCATCCCTCTGATCATCATCGGTTCCTTCTTCGTTCTGAACCTGGTGCTCGGGGTTCTGTCAGGGTAACTGAGATTAGATCAGAAATCAGCTCATCAACGTGGAACCTTCATACAAACGTGTGTGTGTGTGTGTGTGTGTGTGTGTGTTGTGTGTGTGTGTATGTGTGTGTGTGTATGTGTGCGTGTGTGTGTGTGTGTAGAGAGTTTGCCAAAGAGAGAGAGCGTGTTGAGAACAGACGAGCTTTTATGAAACTGAGACGACAACAACAGATTGAAAGAGAACTAAATGGATACAGAGCCTGGATCGACAGAGCGGGTGACCACACACACACACACACACACACACACACACAAAGACACATACACACAAACAAACAAAGACACATACACATACACACACATACACACATTCATACATTCACACACACACATACACACAAACACACACACATACACACATACACATACACACACATACACACACATATACACACACATACACACATACACACACTGGTATTTGTTTTAAATATATCATCTCTTTCTGTGTGTGTGTGTGTGTGTGTGTGTGTGTGTGTGTGTGTGTATATGTGTATGTGTGTATGTGTGTGTGCGTTGTGTGTGTATGTGTGTGTGTGTGTGTGTTTCAGAGGAGGTCATGCTGGCTGAGGAAAATAAACTCTCCGGTCCGTCAGCTCTGGACGGTGAGTCTAATGAGTTGTTTGTTCATTCGTGGGTTTTAAAAGCATCATGGTTCAGGAGAACCGTCTGCATCGTCTGCATCGTCTGCATCGTCTGCGTGAAGACAGAGAGTGGAATGGAGACCGGATCGGAGTGCGGCGTGCACTCACATGTTCAGAACTGTAATGTCTTCTGTAAATGCGGTCGGTTGGATGTTCTGTTGATGCGTTGCTCAGATGTTCTGCAGAGGTTTGAGGTTCCAGATGTGCAGGCAGCTGCTGAAAGCCGGCCCTGTCTGTTTCAGTGTTAAAGAGAGCCACCACCATAAAGAGGCGGGGCATGGACTCCATCCATCATGGTCCTGAGGAGCAGTGTGGGGACATTGCGTCTGTTGGTATGTTCTTGACCGTCCCCCCGGTGGTCGCCTGCCGCTCCGGTTCACGGCGTGTTCCGTCCGTCCTGCAGGCGGACCCCTGAATCGCGCGAGCGTCCGCAGCGCTAAGGGAGGCCCCATGGCGTATTTCCGGAGGAAGGAGCGACTGTTGCGTATTTCGATCCGGCGCATGGTGAAGACGCAGACGTTCTACTGGACCGTCCTGGGGCTGGTGGCCCTGAACACGCTGTGCGTCGCCATCGTCCATCACGACCAGCCGCTCTGGCTCTCCAGCTTCCTCTGTAAGAAATGCTTCATGTGTTTTAATGAAGGACGTGTGTGAAGAACGTGAGGTGGAACCCTGTTATTTCAGACGCTCTGATAACCACAGGCGTGACCTCACTCCACCCTCCATCCTCAGCTGATGGACCTGCTGGTGGATGAGGGTTGAGCTCAGGTTCTTGTTGCTGGTTGTGCTCTTTCAGATTATGCAGAGTTCTTGTTTCTGGGTCTGTTTCTCACTGAGATGTTTCTGAAGATGTATGGACTCGGACCTCGTCTTTATTTTCACTCGTCCTTCAACTGCTTCGACTGTGGAGTGAGTGATTTCACCATCAACACCACTAACAATCCCTCATTCATTTACACTGTGCGTGTAGAGCTCAGGGTAGCAGGAGGAGAACCCTGTAGAGCTCAAAAATGCAGGAGGAGAACCTTGTAGAATTCAGGAGAGCACAAGGAGAACCTTGTAGAGTTAAGTGTGGCAAGGGGAGAACATTATAAAGCTCGGGGTAGCAGGAGGTGAACTTTCTAAAGTTTAGGGTAGCAGGAGAAGAACCTTGTAGAGCTTGGGGTGGCAGAGGGAGAACCTTATAAAGCTCGGGGTAGCAGGAGGTGAATGTTCTAAAGTTCAGGGTAGCAGGAGAAGAACCTTGTAGAGCTCTGGGTAGCAGGAGAAGAACCTTGTAGAGCTTGGGGTGGCTGTGGGAGAACGTTGTGAAGCCTCAGGGAATGACGGAGCAGAAGGTTGTAACTTGTAAAGGTTTAGATGAAGATGCTGTGAGTCACATGGTGTTGCAGGTGATTGTCGGGAGCATCTTTGAGGTTCTCTGGGGGTTCATCAGACCGGGAATGAGTTTTGGGATCAGCGTTCTTCGCGCTCTGAGACTCCTGAGGATCTTCAAAATCACCAAGTGAGTTTCAGGTTCAGATCCGAACGTCAGAACCGGTTCTGGTTCTAAATGAATTTGTTTTCCGGAGCTTCAGAGAACGTGTTCTGCAGTGTTTACAGTGTTGCCACAGTAAACATCTCCATGTGCTGCTGCGTTCTCAGGTACTGGGCCTCTCTGAGGAACCTGGTCGTGTCTTTGATGAACTCCATGAAGTCCATCATCAGCTTGCTCTTCCTCCTCTTCCTCTTCATCGTGGTCTTCGCTCTGCTGGGCATGCAGCTGTTTGGTGGAAGGTACTTCAGAACTTTAGAGAGATGAATCTGTGAGGTTACCGAGTGGAAGCCAACTTTCAGAACGTAATCAACCCAACGTGGAAACGTTCTGATGGAGCAGATCCCATTCGTCTCCTGTTTTTTCTCCGCAGGTTCATTTTTGAAGAGTTCACGCCGACGAATTTCGATACGTTCCCCGCCGCCATCATGACCGTGTTTCAGGTACGAGTGCCACACGCCGGGGTTCCACAGGAACTGATGGAGAACCCTCTCAGTTTTAATAACCTCCCATCTGTGCTGAATCGGAATCACAGTGTTGGTTCTGCTGATGTGATTCAGATTCTGACGGGAGAGGACTGGAATGAGGTGATGTACAACGGAATTCGCTCGCAGGGCGGCGTCCGATCCGGAATGTGGTCTTCTATTTACTTCATCGTCCTCACGCTGTTTGGAAACTGTATCGTCTCTGAAAATGGAAGGCGGAGCTTCATCAGTTCACACTGATGAATAAAGATGTTGATGAGATGATGATGAGATGATGATGTCAGCTTCATAAATATTGATTATTTAAATTTTCTGAGCTAATAAATAAAGCAATGCGGTACGAGAGGGTGTGGCTTTATTCAGAATAAATCCCATAAAGAGGTGTTATGAGCGTGTAGTGGAGAACAGCGCCACCTCTTTATGGGATTTATTCACATTAATACACAACCTCGAGTGTCTGCTTTAATAAAACACTTACAAACTCACTATAATAAAAAACAACAAGCTCTGATTATAAATTCATTTATTAAAAACTAAATCATTAATAATCTGATCTTCAGCGACGTAATCCAGTCCGGTTTATAAAGTGAACGCTGATTGCTGAGTAACAGGATTCCAGTTTCTCTAACCATCAATATATATACACTGCCATCTAGTGGCCAAATTACAGAACACAGTTTATAAACCGTGTAACAGGTTTAGTGTTGATCTCTGATTTTAAATAATGTATTATATATCACACACTTAATGATGTCACGGCTGGATGAACAGCTCAGCCAATCAGATTTAAGGAGGGGAACTTTTGGTTTTAGGATGGAAGGTTACTGGTGGAGATGGTGGAGGTCACCGTGGTGACGTTGTCTTCATGATGCTGTGATGTGAAATTCTAATTGAATTCATTGGTTTTGTGAGTTGGTGGGCGGGGTTCGTCCATCTGCAGACGTTTGAGTTGTTTGTAAAGTTCTTGCTCTTTAACCGAAACGTCAGACACGCTCCTCAACGTCTTCTTGGCGATCGCTGTGGACAACTTAGCCAACGCTCAGGAGCTCACCAAGGTACCAACACCCATCCCAAAGCCCGCGGAACCCCGCCCCCGCTCTGCCGCTCAGCCTTTCAGCAGCGAGGCGGTTCCAAAACGGTGACGGAGGTTCTGCGTTTGTGCAGGATGAAGAGGAGGAGGAGGAAGCCTTCAATCAGAAGCATGCTCTCCAGAAAGCAAAGGAAGTGGGGCCCATGTCCTCGTTCATGTCCTCAGAGTAAGTGGACAGCGTGCGTCCGGGCATGTCCTCTGTCTGCCGTCTCTAACCTCAGTGTGGTCTGCTTCTCATGTCTCCGATTCAGAACCGATCGGTTCCAAAGTTTGTGTTCTCTCTGAGTTTTGTAATCTCTGTGGTGATGCGTGGACCTGGACGTGTGGAAGGACGTTCTCCAGGAGGACAGGACGAGGAGCCGGCGGCTCCGGGATGTTAGTACTGAGGACTGTGTGTTTAGAACAAACATCTGCAGAACGTTTGTGTGGACATGATGGACCACTCCACAGCGACCTTCTTAAACACATTAGGGACGAAATGACCCACCTCCCATCATGCAAAGCGTTTAAAAAGAACCCTGAACCCGGAGTACCAAGGTTCTATTGTTATTGAATCAGGAGTGCAATCGAGGTGCCAACAGGAAATGTGGTTTGGCATGTTCCCCTTTCAGCGCTAGGGATTCCCGGTTCGAATCCCCATCTGGGTGGAGTTTGCATGTTCTCCCCATGTCCGCATGGGTTTCCTCCGGGTTCTCTGATTTCCTCCCACAGTCCAAAAACATGGATTCAAGGTCAATTGAATGCTCTAAATTGCCCCATATAGAGTGTGTAAGTGTGCCCAGTGATAGATTGGCCCCCTGTCCTGGGTGTATCTGCCCAGCGGCCGAAACGTTCTCCCCTGGCTGGGCATGGGGAACCTGCAGAAACTGTAGAACCCACAGAACCCGCAGAACCCACAGAACCCACAGAACCTGCAGAAACCACAGAACCTGCAGAACCCACAGAACCCGCAGAACCCGCAGAACTTGCAGAACCCGTAGAAACCCATAAAACCCACAAAACCTGCAGAACCCGTAGAACCCACAGAACCTGCATAACCTGTAGAACCTGTAGAACCCACAGAACCCGGTGTCCATGTCTGAGAGGCAGAGCTGCATGACACTGGGTTTGTGGGCTGGACCTGACTCTGGGTTCTGAACCACTCGCACCGCGGTGGCGTGCCGGTTACCGCCGGTTACCCCGTCCGAATGTGACGGCCCCCTCGCGTGTTCCGGGGGGACCGTGTCTGCATCCTGACTGAGAATGCAGTGGTTGCGTTTTTGCACGCTCGGCGTTTGGACCTGGCATGTCCGCAGCCTGGAGGTCGAGCATGACGTCGGGGAGCATGAGGCGGAGAACCTGTGTTTGCACCCTGAATGGACATGATGGAGGAGTGTGTGTGTGTGTGTGTGTGTGTTAATGCTTCTGCTTATGGAGTTCATTTCTAAATGTCCTCTGTCTTCTGTCTGTTGACCGTTTCAGAGACACTGTTTTTTAAATGTTGTATCTAATATGATGTTGCTCCATCCTGTTGTCATGTGATGCTTTTGCTGCCCAGTCGCACAAACCAAAATAGGACCCCCCCTCCCCCCTCCCTGCGTTCAGGGTCAGTGGAGGTCATGGTCAGACAGGGTCAGTGGGGGTCAGCGGAGGTCAGGGCAAGTGGAGGTCAGGGTTCGTCAGGGTCAGTGTAGAAACGTGGAGGTCAGTGTATGTCAGGGTCAGTGGAGGTCAGTGGAGGGTGAAGTGATGCTGATGTTAATTAGATTTAAAATGCTGCGGGTCCGAGGGGTCACATGGTTCAGGGGGTGTGGTTATTTTGGGTGGTGTCACTGGGTCTGTTCTGTCCCTGTTTTGTTCTTAAAGCACTAATGTCTTGTTTTCAAACCAACGGCTCATTGATTAAACGGACCAAACAAGAGTTCCAGTTCCAGTAAGTAACAGTTCCACATGGTTCCTCTCGTTTTCATGACGGTCATTTGTTTTTATTTTGGTTCTCGGTGCGAACGCCTCACTCTCATGTTCCTAAACTGATCGCTCTCCTGCTGAAGGTCAAGCACCGAATCACCGACCCATCAAAATTCAACCTCATCGTTAACCAACATCGTTAACCAACATCGTTAACCAACATCATCAGGACATTTAATCAGACTTAAAAAACATCGATGTGACGTAAAGGTTTATATTTAAATACACTAAATGGACAGAAGTATTGGGACGCCACTCATTCCCAAAACCACAGGTTCATTAAAAACCAACACCATGAGATACATTTTAAACAACACTATGCTTTTAACTTGGTGGGAACAGTTTGGGGAAGGCCCGGCCATGCCGCCACCCCGAGCACAAACCCATAACATCATGGCGGGGTGAGTTTGTTGTAAAAGAACTGGACTGACCCTCACAGAACCCGGCTCTCGTCCCCATCCTACGAGATGAAACGGAAACCCAATGTGACATTACAAGAGATCCCTGTTCCAACGTTTCGGTCCATGCAATGTGTATATCCATCCATTATCTTCCGCTTTATCCTCTATTAGGGTTGCGGGGGAGGTTCCCCATGCCCATCCAGGGGAGAACGTCTCGAGCACCGGGCAGATACACCCAGGACAGGATGCCAATCTATTGCTGGACACACACTCACTCACACACACACACTCTATATGGGGCAATTTGGAGAATTCAATTGACTTGATCCATGTTTTTGGACTGTGGGAGGAAACCGGAGAACCCGGAGGAAACCCACATGGACACGGGGAGAACATGGAAACTCCACCCAAATGGGGATTCCAACCAGGAATCCCTAGTGCTGAGAGGAGAACGTGCCAAACCACTAAGCCACTGTGCCGACCACTATAATTAACTTAATTAACCATATTAATATCTTTAATGTTTCCGCTGCTTGGACCCCAAAATTACCGCTCCATTCTCTGTTTCTTTATTCCACGTTCAGAATCAGTTTCCGTTCATTTCCATTTTAAAGTTTGCTCTCGCCGGCCCGTCTGAAGTGACCCTTTCTACAACGTGCCACAAACCAATTAAATAAACGACTTTCTTTACTGAATGCTAATCAGATGTTTGGTCACTTTTAGAAAGGGTTGTGTTTACATTCGTCAGTTTAATTAACTCTCAGATGTTTGTGATGAGTGCCGGCGACTCTAACGGCCCTGCCTCTCTGTTTCTCTCCAGGCGGCGGCGCCGTCCGTATCTGTACAGGAAGCGCGTGCTGATCCACCGCGGCCGCACGGCCTTCTCTCTGGAGGAGTCGGACAGTTTGGGCGATGCTCCTCCTCTCAACCCCTCTCGCTCTTTCATGTCCAGGAGGGAAAGACGGCGCCGCTTAACCATGTCAGTGTGGGAGCAGAGGACCAGCCAGCTCCGGCGCCATCGCCAGACGTCCGGCCGTGAGGTCCTCTACGGCACGTCCGTCTGCCATCATCGGAAACCCGCCCCCCCGTCCGAGACGCCGCAGGCCTGCGACGTGGGCCCTGTGCTGGACCCCCTCGAATCTCTGGAGCCCTCTGTGGAGGAGCAGAACAGCTCCATTCCAGAGCCTCCTGACCCCAGCCACCCCAAAACGTCCTGTCCTCCGGAGATCCGCACCGTTCCGAGTCCTCTGGATGCTCAGGACCCGCCGGAGACCGGGCAGGGGGTCAGCATGGAGTTATCGGCCCACATCACCGATGAATTCCAGGAGTTTAAAAACCACCTGAGCGTGCGACAGATTAATGGAGAGAGGAGGGATTCACCCAAATACGGCAAACGCTGGAAGCATAGGAACTCCGACTCTGAAAAACAGGATCCGGCAAACGAGCAGAGAACCGTGAAGGAAGAAGAAGAAGAAGACGAGCGACGGAGGAGCAGTAATGATGGAAGCATGGGAACGGATGAGGAGACGGTCGAGAGGAGGTGAGAGAACTGCATTATGGGTTCTAAGCCAGGGGTCCCTCACCTCAACCCTCCCCCCCCAAAAAAACTTCACTGAAACATTATATAATGTTCTCTATATCGCCAAAAGTATTCAGTCACCCGCCGTGACTCCCATATGATCTCAGGTGACGTTCCATTCCTAATCCATAGGGTTCTAGATTACATGGTTCCACACTTTTGAGGCTAGAACATCTTCAGCTCTTCTGTGAAGGCCGTGCTCGAGGTTCTGGAGTGTGTCGATGGGAATTTTGGACGTTTGTGAGGTCTCACACCGATGTTGGACGAGAAGGCCTGGCTCTCAGTCTGTGTTCTAATTCGTCCCAGTGATGTTCTATGGGGTTCAGATCACTCTGTCCTCATGTCTTTATGGACCTCGCTTTGTGTTGTGGTGCAGAAGAGGACAGGAGGAGCGAGGAACCTTCAGGACTGGGGTTGTTCCTCAGGTGAGGTTCTATTAGAGTTCCACACTGGAATTCACGGAGAATGTTTCTGAGAGAGAACCGTCCTTCCACAAACAGTCTGAGACCAGGGAAGGAATTGGAACACTGATTCTGATCATTTGGACGGGTCAGCAATACCTTTGGCGATATATAATATATATATTAATATAAAGAGTATATATATTTCATTTGGAAGGCTTTAGAACCTGCTTCTCCTTTGAGTTAAAGGTTAAGATTTCTGGAGATCAGGATTTGTAGATCACAGTGACCTTTAACCTTTTGACCTCTGCAGCCAGGGTGAGCCGGACGAGGGCGCCCCCCCGAGTCCCGAGCCGAACGTCGGCCCGTCCCGTGAGTCCGAGCCCGCCACGCTTCAGATCACAGACAGCACCACGCAGGATCTGCTGCTGAACAGTACGGTTCCTCCTGACGGAGAACGCAACAACAACCAGAACAAAAGCACCGGCGCGGGGGCGCAGGAGGGGGGCGCTCCGCCTGCACTGCAGCTCTCCACCATCACAAGTACGAAACACACCACACATTCACACCCACCATCACGATCAGGGTTCCTCCCATCATCAAACCAGAACCTTAAGTTCCACCTGGTTTTCATCACAGAACCTCACTCAGGTGTGAGTGTGTATTAAAGCATAAGGTACGGGGGGCGTGGCCTCAGTCTGAATAAATTATGATAAAGAGGTGTTGTTGGGCCCGTGATTTATTCACAATAATACACAACCTGGACCACACGGTGGCGTAGTGTTTAGCATGTTCTTATAAAGGCTGCATGATGATGAAGGACAGGGACAGGGACAGGGACAGGTCCACCTCGTCTCTCAGAGGCAGCAGAACCTCAATCAGCAGAACCTCAATCAGCAGAACCTCAATCGGAGGATCTAAAAAATCAGGGAAGGACAGGTGTCTCCAGATAGGTGTGAGTTCAGTCGAGGTTCTCGAGGTTTGAATCAGGAGTCTGAGGTCTGAGGCGGCATCAGATGTTCCAGATGTTCCAGATGTTCTCAGCGTCTGATCAAATCTCTGTGCTGCAGCAAACAGCAAAGATCTGACGGTCTGCAGGTTCGAGCAGCAGGAGGACAAAGCGGCCACGCCTCCCCGGACTCCAGCAGACAGCATGTTCATCTTCAAGCCGGACAACCCGTAAGAACCCGCCGCATTCTCCTCACCGTTCTCCTCATCATTCTCCTCACCATTCTCCTCAATGTTCTCCTCACC
>JAFMOD010000174.1:154359-168532 GCA_019802435.1 Corydoras maculifer
GTCCTGTTTGGGAGGACAGAAGTGTGAGGTGGACTCGTCTCTCGTCTCTCTGACGGAGCCGGACGGAGGCTGCGGAACAGACTTCGCCTATTTCTACTTTGTCTCCTTCATCTTCTTCAGTTCCTTTCTGGTAGCACACACACACACACACACACACACACACACACACACACACNTCTCTCTCTCTCTCTCTCTCTCTCTCTCTCTCTCTCTCTCTCTCTCTCTCTCTCTCTCTCTCTCTCTCTCTCTCTCTCTCTCTCTCTCTCTCTCTCTCCCCCTCTCTCTGTCTCTCTCTCTCTTTATGTCTCTCTCTCTCTGTCTCTCTCTCTCTTCATGTCTCTCTTTCTCTCTTCATGTCTCTCTCTCTCTCTTCATGTCTCTATGTCTCTCTCTCTTCATGTCTCTGTCTCTCTCTCTCTCTTCATGTCTCTCTCTCTCTCTCTCTGTGTCTCTCTGTCTCTTCATGTCTCTCTCTCTCTCTTCATGTCTCTCTGTCTCTCCATGTCTCTCTCTCTCTCTTCATGTCTCTCTCTGTGTCTCTCTGTCTCTTCATGTCTCTCTGTCTCTCTGTCTCTTCATGTCTCTCTCTCTCTTCATGTCTCTCTGTCTCTCCATGTCTCTCTCTCTCTCTTCATGTCTCTCTCTGTGTCTCTCTGTCTCTTCATGTCTCTCTGTCTCTCTGTCTCTTCATGTCTCTCTGTCTCTTCATGTCTCTCTGTCTCTTCATGTCTCTCTGTCTCTGTCTCTTTGCAGATGTTAAATCTCTTTGTGGCTGTGATTATGGATAATTTTGAATATTTGACGCGGGACTCGTCCATACTCGGGCCTCATCACCTGGATGAGTTTGTGAGGATGTGGGGGCAGTATGATCGAGCAGCCTGGTGAGAACACACACACACACACACACACACACACACACACACACACACCCACTTAAATGTTTTCTGTTGATTAAATGAATAAATGAGTGAATTAATAATGCATTAATATACACAGAAGTGTGTGTGTGTGTGTGTGTGTGTGTGTGTGTGTAATTTGCTGCTAACAGTATGTATTTCCTCTTCCAGTGGAAGGATTCACTATAAGGACATGTACAAAGTAGTACGCACTATATCGCCCCCTCTGGGCTTTGGAAAGAATTGCCCCTACAGGGTGGCATGCAAGGTTTGCTTCCTCCAGCAGCTTGTTCTCTTCTGCTCATCCATTTTTCCCTCCTTTGGCCAAAACCCCTCCCACTTTCATATCTGACCACACCCCCGTCTCCGTGCTCCTCGTCCCGGCCACAGAACAGTCGAGGCCTCGTTCCCACAGAAACAGAGACCGGTGTCAACGCCAGCGCCGGAGGCGTGTCACCTTAGATCAGTGGACTGTGATTGGCTGCCTTATTTCTGACCGTGTTTCTTTAAGAACCAAAAGAATAAACCTGGTCTGTCAGAAGATTATGACATCATAAAGTAAACTCTGCATATATGACATCATAACTGACGGGTGGTTCATTTTGAGTTGAGGTTTCTGTGGTGAAGCAGATGAATAATCACCTTTAATGCCTCCGCAGCTGAAGCTCTGATTATCATCGTCCTGTCCGTCGACTGCTTCTCTCTTTTTTGACGTTCTATGCGGCGGCTCCATAGAACGACCTCGTGTTTGCTCTCTTCAGTTGACCTTCTCTCCTGTGAACCTGTTCTCCTTCTGATCAATGCATTAATTGTCCCTCTTCCTCCCTTTTTCCTTGCTTTTGCCCCCCCCCCCATACCCCCACCCCGTCTCTCTTCCTCGTGGAATCCCTCTGTTTCCTCTCTCCTCATCATCACATTTTCTTCGGTGCCAACCGCAGTGGTCGTATTCACTACACTGATATGTACGAGATGCTGACCTTCATGTCTCCACCGCTCGGCCTGGGCAAGAAATGCCCCTCCAAAGTGGCTTATAAGGTAGAACAGCAAAGAGTCCAGATTCCATTACAGTCTGGTTTTGATACCACCCTCACTTTAAATAAAACACATGACCTGAGGGGAGCTGTGGGGGAGGAACTGGCGAGGAACTAGATGTTTGTAATCAGGGGGGGTGGAGCTGATGGACATTTACATTTCCATTTGGTCATTTATTGGACTCTTTTATCCAAAGCGACTTACAAGCTGAGCACAGGGTTCATCACAACATCCCTGGAGCAATGAGGGTTAAGGGCCTCGCTCAAAGACCCACACTGGTAACTGCAGCGGACCTGGGATTTGAACCCACAACCTTCAGATTGATAGTCCAACACCCTGACCACTGAACTACCGTGCCCTCAGTGGTGGAGTAGTGAACTGAACCGAGGAACTGATATTAAGGTTCAGAGAATATTTAGAGTTGTAATTTACATCCATCCATCCATCATCCTCCGCTTTATCCTATATTAGGGTCGCGTGGGGGGAGGGGGGGGGAGAACGTGCCCATCCAGGGGAGAACTTTTTCGGGCGCTGGGCAGATACACCCAGGAGAGGATGCCATTCTATCACTGGGCACTCACTCACTCACACAGACACACTCTATATGGGGCAATTTGGAGAACTCAATTGACTTGATCCATGTTTTTGGGCTGTGGGAGGAAACCGGAGAACCCGGAGGAAACCCACGGGGAGAACATGCAAACTCCATCCAGATTGGGAGTCGAACCGAATCTGAGTTACAGAACTCACCCCACGCCGGTGGTCCCCATATCAACCGGGTCATTAGGACCTGAACGGTTCCTGAACCCTCTGCCAGCAGCATGTAGGTGTTGGTCAGTGTCAGTCTGCATGTGTTGGTGGTGGTGGTGGTGTTGGTGTTGGTGTTAGTGTTAGTGTTGGTGTTGGTGGTGGTGGTGTCGCTCGGTCTCGGCTGTAACGGGCCGTGCTCTGTGTCCATGCTGATGCTCAGAGGCTGGTTCTGATGAACATGCCGGTGGACGCAGAGATGACGGTGCACTTCACCTCCACCCTGATGGCCCTCATCCGTACCGCGCTGGAGATCAAAATCGCACGAGGTGAACCCCTCAGCACGTTCATGAGAACGTTCTCAGACTGTTTATACACCGCCTTAAACCATGTCCTCTGGATCATGTGACGTTCAGGAGGTGAAGACAGAGGTCAGATGGACGTCCAGCTTCAGACGGAGATCGGCGTCATTTGGCCGCATCTGTCACAGAAGATGCTGGACCTCCTGGTACCCATTCACAAAGGTCAGCGTCGGACGGCACACACACCTCGGGTGACGATGAGGCGGCGTAATTAACGGCGTGGTTCTGTTACAGCGAGCGACATGACGATCGGGAAGATCTACGCTGCCATGATGATTATGGATTATTACAAACAGAACAAAGCTAAGAAACTCCGTCTGCAGCTGGAGGAACAGGTGATTACACACACACACACACACACACACACACTCATCACACACACACACTCATCACACACACACACACATACACACACACACACACACTTATCACACACACTCATCACACACACACACACACACACTTATCACACACACACACACACTTACATACACACATACACACACACACACTTACATCACACACACACATACATATACACACACACTTACTTACACACATCACACACACACACTTATCACACACACTCACACACACACACACTTATCACACACACACACACTTACATACACACACACACATACACACACACACACTTACATCACACACACACATACATATACACACATACATACACACACACACTTACTTACACACATACACACATCACACACAAATACACACACTCATCACACACACACACGCACACACTTATCACACACACACACACACATACATGCACACACACTCATCACACACACACACTCATCACACACACATAAATACATATACACACACACACTTTCATATAGACACATACACACTTACATACATACACCCACATATACACATCACACACACACACACCTACATACACACAAACACATACACATACATATACACACATACACTCATACATACATCACATGGCCCTGTGTATGTTGGATCAGTAATCCCCCCCCTCCCCCGTACAGAAGCACGCCCCGATGTTCCAGCGCATGGACGCCTCGTCGTTACCTCAGGAGATCCTCTGTAGCGCCAAAGCTCTTCCCTTCTTCACTCACAGCGCCGGAAACGCACTGTACGTACCCCGAGCTTTACCTTACCTGAGATATTACTAAATATAAATGACACACACACACACACACACACACACACCGATGATGATGATGATGATGATGAAGGCTCTTTGTGCAGAACACGAGGAGGATTTGTGGCGTTGAGCCCCATCTCACCTCAGGATCTGTTCCTGCAGCCCATCACACCAGAGGAGGAGTTCAACCTTCACTACAGACCCCAGCACAGCCCCAACACGGTAACACACACACACACACACACACACTCACACACACACACACCAGCGTCTGTCGTGGCAGTCTGTGCTGAACGATGGACGGTCTGTGGATCGTCTGTAATGTTGCAGGTCAGCTCAGACAGGAAGCTGCTGCAGCGGTCCTTCTCCACCATCGGAGATCAGTGTGTGAACGGGGTTTGGCAGGAGGAGTTTTCTCTGGAGAGGGTCAGTCCTGACCGACTGGAGCGACCACGCCAACGCAGCTTCAGAGGTCGCCAGGGTCACCAACATTAATACACACATGAAACGACGCCACCCTCTAATGGTTTAAAATCATCACTTTCTCTGTGTGTGTGTGTGTGTGTGTGTGTGTTCAGGGGTCCGGTCGAATCTGAAGGAGCCGGTGTGTAAAGAGCGAGGACGTTCTAAAGAGAGGAAGCACCTGCTGTCACCTGATCCATCACGCTGCAGCTCTGAGGATCGAAGTCAGACACGCCCACAGGACGCAACACACACTCACTCATCCAGTGAGGGACCAACACACACACAGGTACACACACACACACACACACACACACACACACACACACACACACACACACACACACACACACACACACACACACACACACACACACACACACACACACACACACACACACACACACACACACACACACACACACACACACACACACACACACACACACACACACACACACACACACACACACACACACACACACACAGGTACACACACACACACACACACACACTAATAATGTCTGTGACATCACGACATCCTCTCATGTTTCCTTCTGAAAGTCTTTGATCTCTGTTCAGGGAGATGCTACAGGAAGTCCACTTCCTTCTTCCACGGACACTAAGGGGCGCCGTCAGCTCCCGCCGACCCCCTCTCGACCCCGGCCGCACATCTCCTATTCGCCCCTGGTGTGTCGCGGGCAGGCGGCGCTCGAGGACAGCCAATCGCGGACGCAGTCTGCCGGAGAGAAAGTGGGGTTAAGCCCCGCCTCCCCTCAGCGCTACACCTCGGAGCCTTACCTGCCGCTGCACGACGAAGCCCTCAGTCCAGGTGAGACCCTCACCTTCGAGGCCGCCATGGCAACCAGTCAGGGGCGTGGCCATGTGGTGAGCTCCGCCCCCCAGTTGCGTCACACTTGGCAGATGCCGAACGGACATTTCAGAAAAGCCTGCGAGCTTCTGAGCGACACGGACGAGGACGACCGCTGCTAAAGATCAAAGGAGAGGACGCGGGGAGGCGGGCCCTCACTGAGAGCCAATCAAAACGGCTCCTCTGACGGACTGAGGAAGTTCACCAGGAGACTTATCAGAATTGCACTGCCATGGGGCAACGAGGCCAACGCGCGTCCTGATTCGTCTAAGGTCGTTTTAGGCACACGAGAGGGCGGAGCTTAAGTCAAGCCAATCACAAACGTCTTAAATTCAGAATTCGACTGATTTTAATGAATAAATCGCGGCCGGCGTTAAAACTGAAGTCATTCGCGTGTTTGAATCAAACTCGTTCATTTTACTAAACGGTTCATCGGTGCAGGAGGCGGGATGTTCTGATTTGATTGGATAAAAGACCAGGGAAGTGTGACTTAAGCTCCGCCCACTGGGCACAGAGATGCTTATTACTCAGTGAAAAGGACACATGAGAAATGTTTACAGAGGTGAGAGCTTTTAGGAAACCGCGAGCATGATCACATGATCATCACATGATCCCACAACATGATTCTGTGCCATGATAACTCCACGTGAACATGTAACATGATCCCACATGATTCCACATAATCCCATATAATCCCACAACATAATCCCACATCGTGATCCCACATGATCCCACATGATCCTACAACATAATCCCACAACATAATCCCAAATCATGATCCTACATGATCCTATAACATAATCCCACATAATCCCACATCGTGATCCCACATGATCCCACAAAATTCTACAACATCATCCCACATAATCCCACATGATCCTACATAATCCCAAAGAATCCCACAACATGATCCCATATGATCCCACATAATCCCACATGATTCCATAATCCCATAAATTGATCCCACGTCATGATTTTACATAGTCCCACATAATCTCACGCGATCCCAAAACGTAATCCCACATCATGATCCCACATGATCCCGTGATGTCGACATAATTATGCAATGCGATTCCACATGATCCCGCGACCCAGTCACACGTCCTGATCTGATTTTAATCCCGGGGGCAGCGTGCTCGTTGCTGGTCAGTATTGTTTTGATATTTTTGTTAGGAACATCGTTTCTGTTTGAGCTGACGGTGATGCCGACTCAGTGGAACCTCGGAGGCAGGCTGTTTTGGACGGAACGGCCCGCGGTGTTTGAAGTTGTGTTTACTGTGAGACGTCTCCATCACTCTGACGTGAATTAGCTTGGTGCCGAGCGACAGTCGCTCGCTGTAGGACCCGCGAGGAGGGACGGAGGACGAGCCGAGCCCTTCGTTTCTGTAGAGACTTTGTTTTGTACCTCAAACCTCATCCAGTCTTTATGGTTGTTTAATAAAAATGCTCCCACTGTCCCGACATAAGCTTTCTTTAATGCTGACAAATGTTTCAGGGCGCCAATCTATGGCTGGGCACACACTCACCCACACAGACACACACACACACACATATGGGGCAATTTAGATTATTAAATTCACCTTGAATCCATTTTTTTGGATTGTGGAAGGAAACCGGAGGCAGATATGGGGAGAACATGGAAGCACCCCCCACACACACATGTTGTCTCTGTTTAGGTGACTAAATGCTCATTCTGTCTGCATTAATAATAAAACATTTTTATTAACCTTTCTCTTGATGATGATGATGATGTTGAAGAAGATGATGATGATGAAGATGATGATGATGATGAAGATGATGGTGTGTGACAGGGTGGATAAACTACGACCCCCAAAACCACAGAACCCTTCAGAAAAGATTTCATTCTCATCGAGGTCTTCATGACTGAATCATAACTGCAGAATGGAGACAGGAGAACACGTGACTGTCTTGTTTGAGGTTGAAGTACGATGGAGTGAAGAACAAACCAAACTCCTGGTTCAGGAGAACTCAGAACTCAAAGCTACACGACATCATTCTATAACCGACTCAAACGAGCAGGGTTCGTTTGTCTGGGCTTTGGCGCCATCTGGTGGTACAGGATTGGTATTACAGGAGGCGGTTTTATGTAACTTTTTTAAAAAGATAAATTTTTGCGAACTATTTTAGAACCCAGAGGTAGAACATGTTCGGGGAGGAGGTGACGTCAGCTCCACGTGGTCTTGTTTGATGATAATTAGCAGGTGGAGTGGATTTCTGAGATTTGTTGCAGTGTTTATATTTCCACCTGGATGTGGTTCTGCTGAGGTTCCTCCATCTGCTCTGTGCTTCAGTCACTCAAACCCTCAGGGTTCCCTCTGAGAACCTCTGAGAACCTGCTGGACGCTGAAGCTGCTGTTATTAAAACCAGAGATGTGTGTGAGGTGAGAAACACGATGATTCCCATCTCAATATCGACGTGAAAGTGTTTTAAAGACTTTGCAGCAACAGTTTAGGGAAGGCCCTTTGCTCTTTAACAAATTGCGAGTTAAAACCACAAAAATAGACTTCTGAAATTTTAAATACATTTTGCACCAGAATCGAATCGAAATCTCTGGTCGTGTAAATCCAGCGTGATGTTCAGATGTCTGCATACTTTTGATCACATTTCCAGAGTTTAGAACTCTTTCATCCATTATCCTAAGCTATATCCTATATTAGGGTCACGGGGGAGGGGGGGCGCTGGGCAGTTACATCCAGGACAGGGGGGCAATCTATCACTGGGAACACACTCATGCACGCATACACACTCTATATGGGGCAATTTGGAGAACTCTACTGACTTTGATCCATGTTTTTAGACTGTGGGAGGAAACCGGAGAACCTGGAGGAAACCAACGCCAACACGGGGTGAACATGGAAACGCCACCCAGATGGGGATTCAAACCGGGAATCCCTAGTGCTGAGAGGAGAACGTGCTAAACGCCCAAGTTTAGATCTAGATCAGTTAATTTTATTATTAAAGTAAAATGAAATGCTGTTTAAAGGGTGCGGAAGCTCAGTGGTTTGGGTGTTGGGTTATCAGTCCGAAGGATGTGGGTTCCAATCCTATGTCCACCAAAGTTACCAATGTGACTTGAGCAAGATCCTTAACCCTCACGGCTCCAGGGGGCGCTGTGCCAACGCTGTGCTCTGACCCCAACAAGTTGGGATATTTGTAAGTCGCTTTGAATAAAAGTAAAGTGAGTCTGTTCTGTTCGTCAGGTTCAGCTGAGATTTCAGGGAGGAACCTGCAGCTGCTGCCCATCAGGGACTTCGGTCTTTTGGTCTCTCACCGGATGGAGAGCAGGGTGAGGAGGACAGGATCCGAACTGACATTGGAGCTGTGTGTTTCTTATAGCAGCGACATGGAGTCTGAGAAGAAACTGCACTGAAGCCTCCTGAGCAGCTCCTTGATTTAATGCCTTAAATAGACATTAGAGGTCGCTGTTTAGTGGAAAAAGAAACGTATGCACAGATAAGATAAGATAAACCTTTATTTGTCCCACAATGAGGAAATTCACAGCAGCAGATACAGAGGAGGGGGAAAAGTCATTAAAGAGTTAAAAAAGTTATTAAAGTTATTAAGTTATTATTAAGATAAAGTTATTAAGTCATTAAAGAGATTTAAACAAGGAAAAAAATTAAATACAGTTAGAAATCTATGTATACAAGATAAAAATCAAAATTTTCTAATAGAAGGTTTCGTTACTAATTTAATCATTAAAAGGGCTGTTCGCATAGTTTTGAACAAGAAGTGCAAATTATTTGAAACATTTAAAATCATAAAATAAAATGATTTCTAAACCTTCACCAATTTATACCAATAACATAAAAGCTTAATGATCAGATTAAAAGGAAGTAAATCAAAGAACTGAGATTAAAAACTGATAATGCAGTGAATTAGTAGAAGGGACGAAATGTCTCCACGTCGTCTCTGAATTCACACTGTGACGTCGCCATGCAGACCGTAACATCTACAAAGAACCAAAAACCAGGTTCAGAACGACATGAGGACAAAACCACAAAGAGCTCCCGAGATGAACCGCGTTCGGGTCCAACTCTCACCTTTGTTCACTCTCCGCAGCGCAGGGCTCCAACCTTTACAAAGTCAGGACAAAATAACGCATTTAATGAATATTCATCTCCAAAAGTGGCTGAGCGCCACTTCACCCTCCATCTTACCATTAACCTGCTTGTAGATTTGATGGCACTTCTTTCCGTAGAACATCTTAGTGAAGCACTCCATATACTCTAAAGAACAGAGACACAAACATAGAACACGCTGTCTCTGAATCTGAGGATAATCAGACTGAGTTTGTTCTCACCTCTGTCATAGGGATCAAAAATGCTCTCTGTAAAGAAAAAAAAACACAGTGAGGTTCTGGAGTCCTGACCACGTCGCCTCCGAATAAGGGTTTCAATCAGATTTCATTCCAATTTGCTCACCCATATCTGATACAGCGTCAGCTGTGAAGAATTTAAAACAGCTGAAGACCCCCAAGATGGTTCTTCGAATCCAACAGGACATCAAATCTCAAGAAAAAAAAAACAACATAATTCCAGTCTGACTCGGCATTTAAAATTAGTTTAATAAGTGAAGATATTCAAGAAAAGGTGGATCATGTTTAGAAAACATCAGAGAAACTAAGTCTGATAACTTTCCCTTTCATTTCTGTTCCGAACAAAATAATTTATAATTTACAAAGAAAACAAACCGCAAGAATGCCCCCATTTTCCTCATTTTACTTTCATTTCGTTCCTTAAGCCTTCGGTTTCCTTACAAACCTCACGCTGTTCGACTCGACTGCTTTCAGAATAAAGAAATGCAAAGAATGAACAAAAACCTGGTTGACTGAACAGAGACAAGGTCAGCAGGTCCAAATGCGGCTGCGTTTCGTCCAAAATTTGTTCAAAGACACAAACTGCACAGAACAAACACAACACACACACACACACACACACACACACACACACACACACACACACACACACACACACAAAGAATCAACAATGTAAATCCTATTTATTCTTTAATCATCACTTTCTCCTGAAACGACACTCACCTACAATGCCGCTAAAGTTCTCTGTGTCAAATTTTGGGAGGCAATTAACTAATGAATCTGTGAATGTCTCTGTAACGCTCCCTGCAATAAAGCAATCACGCATTATTTTATTTGTAAAGTTCAATATAAAAATGTCCTTTAATAATTACAGAGATGGTTCTGATACAAACCGACAATTTTCTTTAAAGCTCCATTTTCAGGGATGATCTGCATCTGGATCACTACAGGACATGTTTTAAATGTTTAAAACCAGCTTTATATCACAACTCCGACTCCAACGCCTCATAAACATCATCACACCCTCATCACCCTCATCACATTCACACCAACAGAAAGAAAGATACGTACAGTGATCGATATATTCTTCTAACACCAAGTTAATGCAAGTTTTAATGCCACTCTTACAGCGCAGATAAATACAGACTATAGAGAAAAACAGGGATTTGAATTTATTAATAGATTAATCTGCAAACAGAATCTTTTCAGAACTGATGGAATGAAAGGCTGTTCACTTTGCCCTCCGTTAATGTCTGATCCATGTAGTAAAGCACAGCTGAGAACCTCTGAGGGGCAGACTTCAGCTAAACACTCTGTAAAAACGACAGAGAGACAGAAAAAAACGACTGACAAACTGAATGATTCCTCTGAGATTTTATATATAATAATAAAATCATAAAGTGTATTTACGGTCAAAATTCACTTCGGACAAAGTTTCAGCAGCAAAAGAGCTGAAAGCTACAGAAAAATAATGTCAATACCCGTAACAAAAAAAGAAAACCAATAAGAACAAAAATAATCATCATCATAATTATAAAACTTATTACCGAGAATCAGCAGAAGAGCAACTGAACCCTTCATTTTGCTTCATGAACCAAAACAAATCCCCAAAAAGAATAATATTTAAATGATGCTTTACTTATAAAGAACCAGTTTTTAAAGTTTTAATTGCTTAAATCTATATTAAATATATAAAGGATAAAGTTTAATGAATAAAGTACCTGCAGATCACCTGAGCTCGCAGAGGAATGACACTGAACGAAAAGATGCACGAGGTTTAAAGCCGCCGCCGAATGACGTCACGAATCCTCATTAATTTACACACCGCAGGTTTCGATGAACAGAAACTGAAGCAACAAAATAAACCCATGATGTTCATCTCACAGTCTCCACTTAGATGAACAGGTATGAAGATCCAGGAACCTTTAGATCTTATACACAGTGTTGAACAGAATTTCTGGAATGCATCACACACCGACTTTGACCTTCACACACTGCATTGTGCACTACATTCATTCATTCATTATCTCCCGCTTTATCCTCTATTAGGGTCACTGGGGGGTTCTCCATGCCCATCCAGGGGAGAAGGTTTCGGGATCTGGGCAGATACACCCAGGACAGGGCGCCAATCCATCACTGGGCACACACTCACACACACACACACACTCTATATGGGGCAATTTGGAGAACTCAATTGACTTGATCCATGTTTTTGGACTGTGAGAACCCGGAGGAAACCCACGCGGACACGGGGAGGACATGCAAACTCCACCCAGATGGGGATTCGAACCGGGAATCCCTAGTGCTGAGAGGAGAACATGCTAAACCACTAAGCCACCGTGCCGCCTGCACTGGGTAAATTGTGTAATGTTGTTGTGTGCTGTACTTTTGGTTTCATTACTGTATTTACTGATGTAATTATATTTGTAATGTTATATTTGCTGTTTGATGGTCGGTTTCCTGTAAACCTGTTATTCGGTGGGCGTGTCCCAAATAACTTCCTTACTCACATTCCACACTCTCTCATATCTAAATCTTTCTTTGTTCTTTAATTTAATCTTTAGTGCAGATTTATTATTTTTATATCAGGTGTTTGTGGAAGAGATGGATTTTCAGTTGTTTCTTAAATGACATTCAGACAAAATAATCAGACTAAACGATGAGCAGTTCAAGGTTCAGTTCCAGAACTCATTCATTCATTCATTATCTCCCGCTTATCCTCTATTAGGGTCGCGGGGGGGTTCCTCATGCCCATCCAGGGGAGAACGTCTCGGGCGCTGGGCAGATAGACCCAGGACAGGGCGCCAATCCATCGCTGGGCACACACTCACTCACACAGACACACTCTATATGGGGCAATTTGGAGAATCAGTTCCAGAACTAAATCCTTTTATTACATTTACATTACATTTAGTCATTCAGCAGACGCTTTTATCCAAAGCCACTTACAAATGAGAACATTACAGTCAGAAGCTATGAAGAAAACCAACTCTACTGTAAATTCATTAAACCTGATTGTTATTTAATGCTGCGGCTCCTCCCCTTTTTTATTTTATTTTTTTTTTATTATAAGATAAGATGTAATTCATAGTCATGTTTATATTATTGTTTTATTTTTTAAACTATAACCCTCTGATATATCCAACTAAATTAAAGACAAATGAATCTAATCAACAATAGTTTATAGATGTAAAGAAATGACATAAAAACAACATAACGACAGTTTGAGTATTTAATTAATGCACACTGAAGAAAAAAAGCATCTAAAGATTTAACAAATCAGAGCTTTAAAATCAGGAAACCGAACTAAAAAGAGAATAATGAAATATTCAGTGTTTGAAGAAGGTTGAGGACTGAAGTTCTAACAGACGACTGCAGCTCTGATCCCCTGAGCTCCATCTTTACTCAAATTCCTCTCTCTCTCTCATCTTTAGCGTTTCCATTGTTCTTTTATCTGCTTTCTAAAGTTGGTTTATAATTCTTGTAAAGTTGTAATAGTGCATCTTTAGATCTGGTTAATTGAGATTGGTTTTTAATTTGCCCTCATAAATTTTATGAATGAGGACTTTTATTTTGGAATGCAGCGCTGCTCGCGCTTCCCTGGACAAGGGACTGAAATGATAAACGCGGACCTTTGAAAAAAATAAAGAATAAAAATAAAGAATAAAAATAAAGAATAAACATAAGGAATAAACATAAGGAATAGAGATTCAGGAACAGAGATCGGTTCTGGTGTTGGAGGTGAGAGAACGCGGTTTGTTTGTGATGATTCAGCTCTTTATTTTGTATGTTTTTAAACTTCATGTTGAAATATTCTGAATAATTTTATAAACTAATTAATATTAATGAGCTGAAAGAGCTCCGTGTGTCAATCAGAAACTCAGTCAGTTCATTTTCATTTTACGAAAAACGCCTCGTTTAGTTTCGCTTTTATGATTAGACTGCGTGCAGGAACCATCTACAGGAACCATCTACAGGAACCCATTTACAGAACCGTTCTTTAGGAACCACCTACAGAACCTATCTATAGACACCATCTGCAAGAATCAATCTATAGGACCCATCCACAGCAACCGATCAACAGGAACCATCTATAGGAACCATCCACAGGAATAATCTATAGGACCCATTCACAGGAATCATCTATAGGAACCCATCTCTAGGACCTATTTACAAAAACCCATCTATAGGACCCATCTACAGAAACCCATCTATAGGACCCATCTATAGGACCCATCTATAGGACCCATCTACAGGAATCCATCTATAGGACCCATCTACAGAGACCCATCTATAGGACCCATCTACAG